>QYAN01000005.1:0-148582 GCA_003988815.1 Chlorencoelia australis
ATAAAGAAGAGGAGGAGGGTAAATTTAAGAATAAGGGAGGATGGATTTGAGGAAGAGTTAAAGTAGCTTTATTGCGAGATGAAGAACTGCTATTATATGTGAAAGGGTTTATTTATAAGTGTATAAATACTAAAAAGTAAAAAGAAAATAGGAATTTCTGAATATCCTTAAAAAGTAATAGCATTCTACCTGTATTCTCATAACTTTTGACCGGGTTCTTCGTACTGTTGGTGTTTTGGTGCACAGGCTAGGTGGGCCACTTATTTCTCACACTTAGAGGCTGGATGGATCACTAGAGATTATCGGAGATAAGCTATTGAGGTAGCGATGGTGTTTACTTTCTAAGCTTGGATATTGAATTGAAAATAATCGATCCAAAGAACGCGGAGATTCTATCATCTAATCGAGGATATACTTCCAACAAGGGTTTAGGTAATCTCAGCGGGAATAATATTGTGGACAGCTTGCGACAAAAAGAATGTCGGAGCCTTGCTGGCGTTAGGGAAGGGTCGATGTTGGCAGGATTTAGATAGAGAAGGTAAACCTAGAGCACTACTGATAGGCTTAATCAATTATTCAAGCAAAACCTGCTTGCTACTTATAGTGAGGTGCATCGATCTCAATAGCGACCTAGAATTGCCTCAAACTACCGTGTTGGGAAATTATCGTTATATTCGAAAGATTTGGCCAAATTTACACGCGTGTTGGCGCTAGAATTACTCAGGAAAGGGCTATTAAAGTCATAATCAAGATTGTAGAATGGATTTATGAATGTGGATCATTATTCTGCGATACAAGCATCAGGTAAAGCTTTCTGCGAACTACACCTTGTCCCTCAGGTACTCTCATCTGACGCTACTTCTTCAACAGCACTCGACGTATAAAATCAAGAGGAAGCTTAAAAAATAAAAAGAGACAGAGAGAGAGAGAGGACCCTTTCTATGCCACCTCTTGTATCGAAGTCGAAATTGCCATCACAAAAGATAAAAAGACTGGCAAATCCGTCACAACTCTTGTCAGATGCATCGCAATCCACTGCCTCAGCTCAGACTCTTGATGGGATTCCCTTTTAGCTCTCCCTAGCTAATGGCCACCAAAAGCTTTAAAGCCTTGGGCCTGAAGAAAAAATGCATGAAAGTAAAGCCGAATCCCGGCCCAATACCAGTTCAAGGCACCACTAACAGCAATCGTCTCCTTGCTAGCCAGAATACTTGCTAAGCCAGCACCTAGACTGAGTAAGAATGAGCTGAAGAAGACGAGCAAGCCCATGGGACCCCAGGTTGCGAGCTAGGCGGGAAGCAGAGCGTTGGCTTGGTTGCTGTAAGAGGAAGACAAGAACATGTATTCGTTGGCGGCTTATAGGAGGGTGATTGCGGAGGAGATTAAGGGGGCACGGCAGAGAAGTTTGAGGGGGGGTTAAGGACGACGAGGAGAGCTATGCCGCTCACGAAGATAAATAATTGTGTTGCCAGCGATGCCATGGTAAGTGATCGTTCAAATGAGGGTGGAGTGGGAGCGAGATAGGATGCGGGCTGGGGTTTGGATGATTCTGATGATAATTTTAGACAGCATATTTAGTTGAACCTTTATATAGCTTGCTTAACCCTGGGCATTACCTCTGGACTCACAGAAAACTATGCTCCTATTGCTTCCGGATCATTCTGGCTTGTTTGGTCTCAACTCCCATTTCCAGTCGATGTGATATCGAGCTGCATCAACGTAGAGCTTGAGATCTAGATCGAAGAGTGAATTACATTTATCTGTACTTGTACTATACCCGCTGGTATTCTTGGTTCTTGGTCGTTCTCGTGATGTTGGGAAGTCAGGCCGTGATTAGTAAGCAATTATTGCCTGACCAAGGACTCCATATGTGAACGTCTACAACATAACATTCATAACATCACGCTATCTTCGATAGACTCTAAATAGCTCATAGGCAAGCGAATGAAGAGCTCCTGGAAAAAGAAACAGCATTCCACCCTTTGGACTGTCTTCTCCGAAAAAGAAAATAATTAACACCGCCTGCGCACACCA
This sequence comes from Chlorencoelia australis, assembly GCA_003988815.1. NCBI lineage: Eukaryota > Fungi > Ascomycota > Leotiomycetes > Helotiales > Cenangiaceae > Chlorencoelia > Chlorencoelia australis. The sequence goes on from QYAN01000005.1 coordinate 2,035, forward strand.
TTCGAATATGGCCGTAGAACCCTCTAACTCCACGGCACTAATTCGCCCCTTGAATGACTCGGAATTGATGCCTCCTCCTCCAAAGCGCATAAAGAGACCAAAGAATATCATCGATGAAGAGACCTACACTGATGCGATATCCGAAATCATTGCCCGAGACTTCTTCCCGGGACTGCTCGAAACCGAAACAAAGCAAGAATATCTCGATGCCCTCGAATCTCATGATGGAGTCTGGATCTCAAGTGCCGAACGTAGACTGCGGCAGGTTATGACTCCAGGTAGGCAAAAAGGAAGGCGAGGGACGTCCATACAAACTCCATTGCGGGCTACAGATACACCAAGAGGATATGCGGGGGATACGCCTATGTCTGTCATGTCTGATGCAACCACTTCCACACAGGCAACAAAAGTGGAGGTAAATACCAACATGAGTTTGGACAAATTCCAGTCTCTGTACACAAGCGAGGACAATGAGAGTTTTTATAAGCTATTAGACAAGCAAAATCAGAAACGGGCAGAAAAGTACGCCTGGATGTGGACAGGCAATAAGATGCCGTCGAATATGTTGCTGAAGCAAAAGGAGGTGGAAATGAAGCTTCTACAATCACGAGGATCGCTGAAAGATGATGGAGGCAAAAGAGATAGACTAGCCATCCGGGATGTTTTCGAGAAACCTGCAAGACCTGATTCTTGGAAGTCAAAGCCGAACAATGGACTTATGTTCAGAATGGAAAGCGTGGAAGATTCGATTGAGACGGTAGCACAGAGGGCACAAAATGAGTCGAGAGCAGCTCCCAAAGCCGTCGTGTATTCCAATACTCGAATGCCAGATCCAGAAATCAAGGGCCTATCTAGTGACCCTTCTTCACCATCTTTGTCAGCAGTCAGAGACGCAATAGCTGGCCGACGACGAGCCTCCGACCTAGAGTCCAGATTCGACGGGAGCGAGACGCCTCGTGTCAATGGCTATGCCTTCGTTGATGATGAGCCCGAGCCTGAGATGTACACGCCGCCTTCAATAATTGATCTTGGAAAAGGCGAAAGCATCAAAAATCCATTCGTGATTAAGGAACAGAGCAAAAGAGAAGATCTACACCACCGAATAGTAGATAAGACTGCAAGAAGCAAGCGGGAGTCTTTAAAGGTTGGAATGACAGGAAAAATCGATGCAACACCAGTCCCTAAGTTTCCTAGTAGCCCAAGGGTAGGAGCTGGGCTAACTCCTGCAGCGGAACGCCTATGGAGTAGGGTAGGTAGCTCCAGCAAGAGTTCTGGGGATACCTTTGGAGGAGTCAGAACACCGGGTGTAGTGAGAACTAAGTCAAATTTAGGACCACGATGGACACCACTCAAAAAATAGATGACTAGAAACTGGGGAGAGTCATTGGGACAAAGGCGTTGGGAATACCAATTTGATTTTGTACTTTGGGTAGCAGAATCAGTCCACCGAAGAATTACAATAGATATAATTTAGAGAGAGAAAAATCAAGACTCTTCTCCAACTACTAAACTTTGTTGATAGCATCCATAGTGATTTTTCATCTCCTCAATCTTCAGAAGTAGAAATCAAAATCATGCTGTTTCCTGATTGGATCGCGCCACCCCTGGAATCAGCATCAAAGTTCGAAACTCCTCCACTCCTTCAATTTCCTGAGAACACCTCTTACTAACCACAATTAAATCCATGAATCTCAGAAGTGTGAACTGATATTGCGCGTACGTCTTCCAACATGGACGGTTTCTACGAACCCATCTCAAACACCTCATCGGCGTCACCCGAATCAGGTTTTCTACCTCAAATCTGGAATTATGTACTTGCTGCCCCTTTAACTGTCTTTATATCTGCTCTTCTAACACTCTTTTCTATTGCTATCGCTACGAGATTATTGATTGGAAAGGCTGAGGGGAATGTAAAAAGGAAAGAGGAGAAGACGGTTTGGAGGGTTCCTTATTGGGTTCCCGTTGTCGGACATGGATTTTCGCTGTTTGTACCCCCATGCCCGATATTGGGATGTTTTTAAGGGGGAAATGCTAAGTTTGTGGTAGTTTTTATGATCCGGCTAAGTTGATGACCCAGGCTAGGTGAGTGGTGTGTCTTGGGAAATGGAAAGGGATAGGGCTGAGGTTGACTGAGATATTTTTAGGGATCAGAGTATTCATGGGATTTTTGCGCTGAATCTTGGGACGGCTACTATAAACATAAGTATGTGTATCTTCATGTTGCATGCATTGTTGGGTCTATAAGTAATTGCTCGTAATTTGCTAGAGAATTTTGATGTGGCCAATTTGCTAACTTCAAAGTTAGTATCTGATCCCACCTTAGCTAAAGGGTTTGTTCAAGAATGAAGGGTTTACGGCTTTGACTAATAGAATTTAGAGCATTGGGACAAAAGGAGACCGACGTTGGACTCAAACCAATGTAAGTCAAAAGCTATTTGAGGGTTAATGTTTGGAAATCTCAAGATGTTGAAACATCCCCCTCATGCCTTATTTCTTCCTGTTTTTGGAATACTAACTTCGAGGTTCTGGTTACTAGGCTCCCAGCTCTTCTGACTAATGTAAAGCCACAATTCCACCTCAAGTTACCGGATCTCAGCTAACAGAAGTCAGTTCTTCGGCATCCCTAAACGGGTTATTCCAAAATACATGGAAACTTGGGAGGTAAGTCATCCCTTAACATTGATAGAAATCCATCTTAATGACGACAAATAGCCATTCCTGTCTATTATCAACTACCTAATGAAAGAGCCCTACCTCAGCAAAATGCTAAACACGACAATCTCCGCTCTAGAAGAAAGCATTCCCCAAATGATGTCTTTCATGGAATCTCCTATCGACCAACAGCCCTGGGAGAGAACTGCCAACACCCGTTTCATCTCTGCGTCAGAAACCGAAATCGATTTACTAGCTTTAGTTCGTGATGTGCTTGGATATGCGGCTGTTCCAGGGATTTTTGGCAGGGCGTTCATGGATAACAATCCGTGGATTTTGCAGGATGTTTATGAGATGGATAGGGGGATGATGTGGCTTTTAACGGGGTTGCCGGCGTGGACGCCGTGGCCAAGCGTGGTGAAGGCAAATCTGGCGAGAAGGAGAGTGAAGGATGCGTTGGAGGAATTTCATAGGGCGCTGGATGCTAATGTGGAGGGGAAGGAGATTGGTGCCGAGTGGGGGGATATGGATGATGTTTGTGAGTTTATTATGAAACGACACGAGTTGTTTAGAGGTATCTCTTCCCCATTGGCCCCTTTCCAAACATAGTATTAACGATAGATGTGTCACAGAACACAGTTTCAATGTCGAAGAAAGAGCAGATATAACTGTTAGTCCTCCCCTTCACACCTCCATTCAATTCTATCACCAAACTAACGCGAACACAGATGCTGTGGGCCCTAATAGTAAACGCCAACACCCTCGTCTACTGGAACCTCCTCTACATCCTCTCAACACCTACTCTCCTCCCTCAGATCCTCTCTGAAATAGCCCCCTACGCAACTGTCCACCGCCCAACAACTATCGGAAAAATATCCTCCGCTCCCAGTCTCTCCCTTAACCACGAAGGTCTCTCCAAACACTGTCCACTCTTCAAATCCACCTATCTTGAATCCCTGCGCCTATCATCTCAACCGATGTCTGTTCGAAAAGTAATGTCTGACACCACCATTTCCTCCTCCAACTCCGGTTCTAATCCAACTTCTTATCATGTGGGAAAAGGCGAATATATATGTATCCCCCACGAACTACACATGCTCGACCCATCCTATTTCGCCTCTCCAAGTACCTTCATCCCCGACCGATTTATCAAACCCGTCACCAAATCCGTCAACAAAGAAACAGAGAAAGTAGGAGATGGAAAAGAAAAGGAGGAGGAGGAGGAGGAGGAGGAGGAAGAGGAGGAGGAGGAAGAGGAGGCAAAGAAAAAAGAAGTAGAAATCGGAACAATAAGACCATATGGCGGAGGAAGTTCAATGTGCAAAGGTAGGATTTTTGCAGAGAAGGAATGCTTGGCTTTGGTGGCGGGTGTATTGTGTATGTGGGAGATTGAGCCGGTGGGTGGGAAATGGGTGATTCCTAGGCAGAAGAAGATGAGTGCTGTTAGTGCACCGAAGGGCGTTACAAGGGTGAGGATTAGAAGGAGAGTGTTTGGGTGGGATGCAGGGAGGGGGGAGTAAAATAGGTTACTTTTGGATGGATTAGATACATGCTAGATTGAAAAGGAAGAGAAAATATTTGGAGCAAAGAAATAGCATTATAAAGGGTGGATCCTTGGAATCTAGAGGGAAAGTAGTCGCCTTGTAATCTTACCATGAATAGAAATATAAAAATAACCCATTTAATACACCTTCAACAGATCTGATAAGTTAGATTTTTTTAAACTGATGGGGACCTGCGTCTTTTAACTTTCATGTAGTTGCTCTTGTTGAGGCACAAAAGCAAAAGCCCGACTTGAAATATGATGGCGAGAAAAGAAAGATAGAGAAGAGCGATTTTGATTCGATTCAATTCTAGTGGTATCTTACAGCAGGGAAATGACCGAAAAATCACCAATATTTTTGAAACCCCCAATTATAAGAACTGTAACAAGATCTATCCCTACGAGCATGTGACTGAAGCACATATGATCCGCCTGAATATCCTGTCCTTTCCAGTTCCCATTACCCTCCATGGCATAAATGCATGAAAATCCCCGCTATGCAGGCGTTCAATCGTCATTTGTAGGTTTGTACATGATGGTTGTCACATACTGAAGTGTGATGTCAGCCATATTTTAGATAAAAAAAGGGGGGGGTTGGGTGTTGGAGGATGGGAAACATACCTTTTTCTTGTATCTAGTAGTAGCAGAAACAGCAAGAACATTGTTTTTGATGCTGCTAGTAGCCAGATGATTGAGGACGGTATGGTTAGGCATAGTCAAGACACTGTTATCATCCTTCATAGGAGTAGCAGCATTCAAGATCGGCTTTCCTAAGAACCCAGGTAGACTGGGAGCTGAAGGAAGCTTCTCGATAGCAGTAGCGGCATATTGATAAGCGCTAGAGCTCTCGTCTTTGTCAAGGTCAATAAGATATTGTGGAACTTGGTTAGTGTAACGGGCGGCGGGTATTGCTGGTTTAGTTTTGGATGGCTTGACTGCTTTAGCTTGTTCTTCAGCAGGTTTTTGTTGGAGTTCAGCGGGACCTTTTCTCGTTTCTGCGGGGAGGTCTCCGGTTACTCCAGGAGGGGCATCAGCATCACGGGGTAGGTCGTCCGCGCTGACCTCGATGTAGTTGACAAGGTTGTTGCCGAAATCGACTGTAGTAGGTAGGTAGGATGAACATGTCATGACAGTATCCACTATGAATCTAACGTGGTGAGTTCCGGGTCGAACGTGAGCAATGGCTCTTAATAGCCCTGGCTGGCCCTCCCTATAAAACTGTAAGTGATGTGTTTCCCCCAGAATTATGAAGGTAAAATGAGCCGTGCAAATCAGACATGAAATTCTCCTAGATATGCCACTTACACTGGATGGAGCCTTTGCTTCTTATTCCATTGGAAAATAGTACCCGTCACATAGACCTTCTCACCACCTTCTCGCCATTCAAGTGGTGTAGGGACCGTAGCCTTTGTCTTGTCAACCCTCAGCTCCTCCACGTCTTCTTCATCAAATGTATTGTTGCTGAGCTGTGAAGATCGCCGAGGAAGCGAATCGTTATCGAGGGTTTCTATATCTAGCACTGGCGCATCTATGTCTGCATCATCAGCAGGTGCAATAATGGGTGACCCTGGCGTGTGAACCTCCTCTTCGATCGGCAGTGGAAGTCTCGGAGGTCGCGTGAGGTGATAGGATATGTCTTGTGTGAGGGTAGGTCCCGAGGGCTCTATGGACGCCGAATGTGATCTCAGTGAGCTGGAGTCATTATTATTGGAGGAGGCGATCGGGACATCGACGGGTTTGCTGGGCTCGTCTCGCACAATGGCCTTGGGTTCCTGTTGTATATCCATTTGAGAGCTGTCACTTTGGACAGAAGAATTGTTCAGGCTTTGACTTGGCGATGGATGATTAAGATGCGCAACGGCAGCGGGGCCTGATTGGGAACTGCGTGTACGATGCGTCACATTGGATCCACGCGCTTGAACTGTTGAAGGCGCTGCAGTCGCTGCAGTCCTTTGCGTCAAATTCCGCCGGTACGATTCATGGCTGGAAGGCGAAGGCGATGGTGATTGTGATTGTGACGAGTGCGAGTGCGAATGGGAGTGGGAGTGGGAATGGGAAAGCGTTGGAGGCCTGGTATTTTGAGTGGTAGAAGGAGTGTTTCCCATTTTGGTGGTGTGTGGATTTAATTAGGCTAAGTCCATAAGCATTCTGAGAGGGTGGTGGGTGGAGAGTTGTGGGTTGTGGGTTGTGGGTAGGTGGTGGTGTAGGAGTGGAGTATCAAAAAGGTTGATGGAGATTGTCGATAGCAGATGGAGAGAGAATTGAAATGGGAAATTCGAGGCTTGGCAGATGAATAAAGGCGAGAACTTATTAAGGCTGAGAGCTTGAGGCGACAAGGGAAGGGAAGGAAAGGCGAAGATGACGAGAGGCTCGTATCTTAGAATTCAATTAAAGAATGTTTTGCTTTTGGCAGAAGTGAGGTTGAATGAGTAAAGAAATAAGTAAAGAAAGAAAGAAATAAATATCATATCAAGATTTATTAAGATCTCGCAATGATACGATATTATTTACCCCGCCTCCAAGTCCGTGCGAGCCTCGTCTGTTTCTCTCCGGCCCGGATTGATTTATCAAAAGCCTCAAAAGACCTCCATTCCTCACAGGATAGGCCAAATGAACAGCAACAGGCTGAGTTGTAGCTTCTTCTCTTAACCCAAAATCCCTACAGCTCTTAATTTTATATCAATTCTCTACAGCACATCCGAGGTCATGATTCAAACTCTCCATCAATCGACAGAACTTAAACCTCTTAGTTGAGCTTTGCTGCTTCCTCAAAACACCTATGGCGCCGGCATGGCTTTCAACTATAGGAACCATCCTTTTGCTACCTTTCTCTTCCACTTACCGTCATATTAGGGTAGATCCTAATCGCCCTTGCCCCTCATATTACACCTCGCCCATTATGCGCTCTCAGGCTTACTTCTACCTGTACGATTGTTAGCGAAGTTCGAAGTGAGTTAGGACGGAAATTTAAAAGTCTCAATACTAATGATTTGGTCAGACGCTCTACGGTAATGGAAGTTGGGTGTTTAGGAATTCCGCAAGAGTTTGCTTGGACGGGGTCTTGATGTCGTGCAACTTCGAGGAAATAGTAGTGGCAGCTGATAAACTGCGGATACTAGTTGCTGATGTCGAATATAGGTAGAATAGCTTGCGAAAGAGCGGAAAGCCTAATGAGAGAGTGCATAATAGGCTGTGCAAAAATAATAAACCAGGTCTTCTAGCCAGGCCTACTTACTTTTAGGATCCAAAGAAGATGTAAAGAACAAGGCCAGGAGAGTTACGAAGGGCACAGGGGCCGGACCAATATATAATGAATAATAGACCTAGAGATGCGACCTAATAATTATCTAAATTGAGCAAGAGGGAAAATATTGATTGTTAATTTCATGCCGGCAGGATCTCGATTCATTCTAACAAGCTATTCGCTTTATACTAGGTAGTTTTCTCTTTTTATTAACTTATATTATTCAATAAGTAAGAAGAATATTTATAGGCTGTGATTTGATTGTTCGTGCTTGCAATACGCTATTAAGTCTATATAGGTAATTTTCTCCTAGACTAATAGAACGAGAAAATAAGTCCGTTATTATAACTAATACTACTTAGAATTATATATATAAGCTACTATCTCATATTCTTATCAACTTAATATCTTCATGCAGATTTAATAAAGTTTGCCACATTATTATTGTTGGTATCACCTTAGTGCACTGGAATGGCCTATTTCATGATGAATTCATTGTTACTAGTAGGCTGCAGAAGGAAGAAGATCGTAAGGATCGAAAATGCTGAAGCTAATAACTCATCAAGGCACGTGACTATATACCCTTTTCCCTATGTTCCAACAATTATAACATTTATTATTATTTATATTAACTACTATGTGTTATCAACATATAACCGAATATACAAAATGTGGCCATAAGAAAGGTGAGGGACAAATAGAATGGTATATTGCAGCATATGCCTCTTAAAGTTCGTGTGAAAAGCCTTCGCCAAAATGCATGTTTTGCCCCCATCCCAAAGATGCATATTGTAGCGATTGTGAAGGTATGTGTAAAATATTAAAAACTAATTTTTTTTATCTAAGCTAAATGAAATTTAGAAAAAAAAGCGAGAAGCAAAGCGCAAAAATGAAAAAAGAGAAAAAGGAGGGTGATAATATAAGCGAAATAAGAATAGTGGTATATTGCGTAATCTTTTATTAAATTGACGAATTAGGATCTTTTGGGTCTCACTATGTGTGGTATGGCTTACTTAAGAGTATATTGTGCTATGAGGAAGTTTGAAAATAACGCGGATTCATCATCAGGAGGAGAGTTGAAGTTGGAAAGTAGACCCGTTAGTTGAGAAGAAGTTTCGGAATGGCTTGAGAAGAAACGAGAGGACGACCGAGGATTGCTTGCCCAAATGATCATTGGGAAGGATGATGATTCCGGAGGTTGATTTTGAGAGCATTGTCTAGGTCTTGGTGTATCTCCCTATATGAATGAAATGCCATCTTCTCCAACTGCACGGTAGCTCCCTGACATATATGGGTCTTCAAACTTCTCTGAAATCAGTCTCCACAATACATCTCTTCGAGAAGCTAGAGAATGTTGTAGGTGCTGGAAATGAGCAAGGTTGGGAACGAGAAGAGAGGTAGGGAGCTAGAAAATGAAGAAAGGCAACGGACACTAGGTACATACAAAACTCAGGGGAATCTGAAATAGATCCTTAACATGTCCAAAACTAATTGTCATCCATAGTTTTCCAGTTTTAAACCACATCATCACTATAATGATCTCTGTTCAACTTTTTTCGTTTCTTTTCATTCAGTCTCTCCATTTGACAAACACTTCGTCAGTCCTAAACCTTTGAGTACAGATGCTGTCTTCTAGAGGAGTTCTGAATCCTGTCTTATATGCCACCAGTCCCGCATGTGCTATCATGATGCCATTGTCAATACAATAGCGTTCATCAGTTGCAAATACACTTCCACCCCTATCCTTTGCCATTAAACCCATCATCTCTTGCAATCTTTCGTTCGAACCGACCCCACCCACAATTAACACTTGATTGCTGCCCACATGAGCCATAGCCCTCTCTGTAATCTCAACCAGCATCGCATAGATTGTCTCTTGCAAGCTGAAACATAAGTCTGCTGGAGTGATGGCCTCGCCTGCATTATGTTCTGGGGCTTCTAGGTCTGCCTCCATCTTTGCAGCCATTTCATCGATAGTGGTAAGAATTCCAGAAAATGAGCAATCCATACCCTTCACTGCATATGGTAAGTCTACCAAAACTTTGCCTTTTTTCGCCAGCTGCTCGATATTGTATCCTGGTGCAGGGTCATTACTGATCTTCAAGGTCCTCGCAAATCGATCCAGGCAGTTTCCTACTGCAATATCGAGTGCCTCTCCAAATATCCGATACCGTTGCTCTGCATATGCGATGACCTGTGTATTTCCGCCACTGACATACAAAACAACAGGATTGTCTGCTCCAGTAATTTCTCGCCCCATCTCGATATGCCCAACACAATGATTGACCCCAACCAGCTCTTTCTCCCATAGCAAGGACAACATCCGAGCAGCTATTGCAGTACTTTGTAATGGGGCACCCATCCCTGGACCCTTTGTATAGCATATGCAGTCGATATCACTGATTTTGACGCCCGCCTCTGCTATGGCCTGCTTCACAAGCCTGACAACCCATAATCGATGATGTTTCGCGGTGTCTTTGGGTAAGAAACCTTCACCTGGCGGGGTGATGAATGTATGGCGGATATTTGAGAGGACCTGTGCAGGTTTACCGTTTGTGGAATGAGATATGATACCCACTCCCAACTTGTTCGCGCTGCCTTCTAGACCGATGGCGATCATGTTTGTAATGAAAGTTGGGTATTTTAATTTTGCACAATTATAGAAAGGAAAGGTTTGGATGAAGATGGAGGGGAAGGGACCCTGTCAAGTTGATAAGGCTTATCGTGCTGGCTTTTTTTCTTTGAGGGAATTGTTTTAGTTGCCCTTCTTTTCACAGCGCAAAAACAGAGACAAGCAGTGGTGTTCTGGGGAAAGTGATCAGAAAAGAAACAATTTTAATTCATGAAATTATTCGATCTCGGGTTTCTTTCTGTGGAGTTCGGCCTATTCTATACTAGCGTCACTAGTGCCTATTAGCGAGTCTGTATATCTTTAGCACAACATTTGCAATTTAGTACTATCTTCTCAAGTTCCCCCTCCTGGACTTCCGGACTTATCCACTTCTTCTCCCACTTGGGAAAAACTACAAAATCATGGAAATGGACGGTTTCGAGGCAGATACGAAAGCCTTCTCTTCCTGGCTTGCGGAAAATGGAGTCAAAGTTAGTCCCAAGATGACTATTGCCGACCTGCGAGCGGAAGGAAAAGGCAGAGGAGTTAGTAAGTGTAACTTTTCCATGATACTTATTTTCAACCTGAGCTCCCCCTTCTAATTTAGTCATATAGATTCCATTTTATTCTAGTACATTGCTAATTCTACTTTCAGTTGCAACAGCAGACTTTGAGGAGGACGAAATCGTATTCAGTATTCCCCGCTCAGCAGTCCTGAATGTCAAGAATACAGCTGCTGGATCCTCAAACGCGTTTGCATATTTAAATGCCTCATCTGTTCCGAGCTGGCTAGTACGTACATTATACTTTTGTGCCAATGTTGGTAATGGTTATATTGACCTGACTGACACATACTTCAGGCTCTCACTGCGGCAATGATATTGGAAACCGGGCAGAAGGATTCGAGATGGGCACCATATCTTGCTGTTCTACCACGACAACTTGATAGCTTGGTCTTCTGGTCAGATTCCGAGCTTGTAGAATTGCAAGCCTCCGCCGTTACACAGAAGATTGGAAGGGCTAGCGCAGATACCCTTTTCTCTTCACATATCCCTCCTCTGGGATTGGAGAACTGTGACTTGGCAATGTGCCATCAAGTTGCTTCGACGATCATGGCGTATGCATTCGACATTCCCGATACTTCCGAGAGCCAGGCCCCCAAGGTAGGTGATTGAATCCCTCTATTTCGCAGCACTGGGAGGTGAAGGTCTAGGAAATCTCAGACATTTATGGGAACATGCTTTCGAAAGTCTTGCAACATTTCCCTCCTTCTTTTACTCTCCCATTCCTTAATTTTTGAATCGGGAATACTAAGTTCGAGGTTTATAGCACGCAAATGGCAAAGACGAGGAGGATGATCTTGTATCCGACGATGGAGAGGAAGAGAAAACTATCCTATCTATGATTCCACTTGCAGATCTCCTGAATGCCAACGCAGACCTCAACAATGCTCGACTCCTTTGTGATAATGAAGATTTAGAAATGCGAACCATCAAACCCATCGTAAAGGGAGAGGAGATCTTCAATGATTATGGCCAGCTTCCACGATCAGACCTTCTAAGGAGATACGGATATGTCACTGAAAGATACTCTGTCTATGATGTTGCGGAGATTTCAACAGCATCATTTGTTGCAGCTTTTCGGTCCAGCAATGTTTATCCGTCGCTTGAGAAACTTTCAGAGAAAGACTTGAAGAGGCGTATTGAATTAGCCGAACGTGAAGGCGTCTACGAGGAAGCTTATGACCTAACTCACCCCGGAACTAATGAGCGGAGCATCCCTGATGAGTTATTAGCCTTAACATACCTCCTCCTTCTCGATGATACCAACCTAGAGTCTATCTTGAGCTCTGATATAGCTCTACCTAGCCGATCAAAACTTGCGACTGAGCTTGTAGGCCAAGTTCTGGGGGTCCTTCTACATGCACGAGAAGCGGAATACCAGACAACTTTAGAAGATGACAAGAACCTTCTTCAAGCTGGTGGTCTTGGGCGACGAAAAGAAATGGCACTTCAAGTCCGTTCGGGAGAGAAAGAGGTTCTTCGAGCGGCAGTCCGAGAAGCGAGATCTTTTTCCGGGAGCAACAAGAGGATGAGGATTCCAAGTCAACTAGAATCAGTTCAAAAACCAAATGGAAAAAGAAGTGCAGAAGGGTCGGCGCAGCAGAGGAAGAAGGGGCGCTTCAGATGAAGCTTGATTTTTTGATGGAACGGTACGTTATGTCACAAACTCGTTTCCATTCTCTAATTGGAAAGGGGTGTTTTTTTTGTATTCGGTGCCTGCCTCAGCGAATCTCCAAAGATGTTGTTTCTACGGTCTCTTTAATAGAGCCGAGCACTAAAGTACAATAGGTCACAGATACCTTTCACAGGAACCTTGCGACAGAACATCTAATGTAAACAAATCAACGCTTTGCTAGCCCTTTTCCTGGGCAACGCCTCCGTCCCAAACGGATCTCTTTTAACGATCCTGCAAAGAATTGTGATGTACATGGGAGCCGATGAGACAGGCTCGGGTTCAGTTAAAGTATTGTAGCTAATGAGATTCAGGTAGGTAGGTTTATTGGCGGTGGTGGTTGTTGTTGTGGAGGAGGATTGTTTCGATTATTGACAGGACTACCTCTAGCTGCCTGGATTACTCTATCATCTAGCCTGCGTTGTGGATTAGGAAGAAGATGAGGTGGGTAAGGAATGGAAGCTCGGAATTTCAGGGCATTGGTATCGTATGGGTCTATCTCATAGACAGGCTGTTCGCCATCATCATCCTGGTCATACTTCTCCTGGTCATACCTCCACGTCTCTGGTGGGATGTTATTTTCCGCTTTGGCATCCTCTTTAGGCTCGGCTTTAGCAGTAATGGACATGCCTCGACGGTCAATCCACAAGCGGCCACCACGACCAATTCGCCTACGATATGCTGGGTGACAATTGGATTCTTCTTCTGGTGGGGGTGTGCTATATCGTACTCGAACGTCATCAGGCTTCTCTTGCGTCGGTGTTGCATGATCGAAAGATTCCGACGTAACAGAGGACGGGGGGGTCATGAGATACTGATACTGAGCAGTGGCGGTACGGAACCCTGACCCAGAGGGTTTGGAGATTGGTGAGAGTGGTGCTCGTGTCAAATCTTCGTGATTCGCATTCCATTTCTGGTGCCCTTGAATTTTGGACTCTATCTCCCTTTGGAGAGTCAGGTCTTTTTGGGCTAAGATATCACTCAATAGCATAAGATCGGATTCAATAGGACGGCCATCAGGACGACTTAATCGAATCGGACCTCCGGGGAGCCGTTGTGTCGGTGGATAAAGATCACCCAACTTCCTCTTCGGCTATTCCACATTAGTAATTGGCCAGGAATTTCCATAATCCAGGGATGGGGGCATACCTTTTGATTGATGAGGTCTTCATCATCGCCCTTGATACCAAGCCTGATCTTGGCTTCCTTGGTCTTTGCACGCTGGTCAAAGATGGCTCGGTCAGTAGCCAGGAGATCTTGTTTCATTTTCTCTCTGATTAAAGCCGCCTTAACCAGGTTCCGTCCCTCCTCCAGTTCTCGGCGCAACCTCCTCAACTTATCTGTGCTTTGCATGTCCCGCGCCCGAGTCTTTCTCGTATTCCGCGCTTCCCGGCGGCGGAAACAGACGTATGGATCACCATCATCATTTTCCTGGTGAGTCTCGAATTTCAGACCTGGCTGGATGGCACGGTTGCCACATTCTTGTCTGCGAGTCTTCCAGTACTCGTAGACATCCTTGAAACAAGGAATTATCTCCTCCTCCAGGTTGGCCTCCTTCAGAGGTACTTTCATGTCATCGAAGGCTACTACGTGGTTGTCCACAGCTGCGTAAGGTGAGTTGAATGCAGCTATCTCCTCGAACACTTGCATTATTTTCTCGAAATCATCCTCGGAAACTTGTGGGCCTTTCGGCCTCTTCTGGTTGTATGCTTTCAAGAACTCATCATCACCAGTGGTCATATTATACTGACAACCAGTGCATTCTTCAACCGTCTGGGAAAAGCGAATGTAGGTTGCGGGTTTATTAAATACGGAGGCGTATAGGGTGTCATAGTCAACGGCTTTACTCTCCAATGCAGGAGGAGCTGGTATTTCTTTCTTTGCCTTTTTCTCTCCATGGCCCTGAAGCGCAGCTTGGAGATGGTATTCCTGTTTTCGAATTAGCCAAAATTGACACGTGATCTGAAGTGAGCGCATGTGATACTCACATTTTCTTCAGCTTTTTCGACCCCGGTTTCGACTTTATATTGGCCTTGAAGTGAATCATACTCAATAGAATCAATCTGATCCTCACGTAGAATTTGTTGTTGAGTTGAGCGGTTGAGCTTCTTCTGGCGTATTTGACGCGGTGGCTGTTGAGTCCTCATCGCGTTGATTGATAATGGGAAATCACGACCAAATCTGAAGATCGACGCAAAAAAATCTGGGAGAGTAGAAAATAGACCATCATGTGATGATTTAACACATTTTTGATGGACAAGATGACGTTGTGGTGATTCTTTTGATAATTCAAAAAGGGCTCTCTTGAGATCTGTCGTTTCGTGTAAGACAGCAAATTTTCAGTTAATCCATGCATGTACCGGATCTTGGGCCAAAACTGGTCATTGCTTGCTACTTTAAAACCTGTTATCTGAGGCCACAATGCCGCCTTAAAAACGCCTTCCCTATTTCATCTTAGTTCAATATAAATCTCCAAGCTCTCAGTCTTAGTCCAAAGATACCTCATACTGTTCATTGTCCTACAATAATTCAACGTTTCACCCATATCGATTTAAAACTAGGGGGAAACAGACCGCAACCTATCAAAATTACTGCGATATTTGTCACAAATATCATAGAAGCATTTTTTACGACTTTTTACATCTCTCCTTCGACCCCTCTCCATCACGATAGCAGTCCCCGTTCCCCACTTATCACCACAACGTCCTACAATATGGGAAATACTAGCAGTGCAGTGTTAGAGAATATTGTTCAAGGATCCAACTGTGCACTCACCCATTTCACTTGGCTTGCTACCGAACCATGCTAACTGCTGCCTTGCAGTCGATCGAGATGAGGTTGACCGATTAAGAAAACGGTTCATGAAGTTGGACAAGGTGCGCAAAGAAGAGACTCTATACTGAAAGATATGCAAAGGGCTGACTCATAATTTCAGGACAATTCCGGTACCATCGAACGAGAAGAATTCCTTTCCCTTCCCCAAATTTCCTCGAATCCTCTAGCAACCCGGTGCGTCTCCTCCTTGTCTGCACGCAATCTGCAGTTCCTAACAATAAATTAGAATGATAGCAATATTCGACGAAGATGGAGGCGGAGATGTAGATTTTCAAGAATTCGTATCGGGATTGAGCGCCTTCAGCAGCAAAGGAAACAAAGAACAAAAATTGAGATTCGCATTCAAAGTCTACGATATCGATCGTGATGGATATATTAGCAATGGAGAGCTATTCATCGTGCTTAAGATGATGGTGGGAAGTAATTTGAAGGATCAACAGCTGCAGCAGATTGTGGACAAGACGATTATGGAGGCTGATTTGGATCGTGATGGGAAGATTAGCTTTGAGGAGTTTACAAAGATGGTGGAGAATACGGATGTTAGCATGAGCATGACTTTAGGTAAGTCTTTACTAATCCTTTGGGGAGGAGTATTGGGAAAGAGAGCTAACCACGGACAGACCAATTCTAATTTCGGGAGTTACGATAATATGCAAGAATTCAGTGCAACTTTGACTTTCAAAAATCTCAAGTTCTAGACAATGGATTACAGTCGAAACTTAAAATTGCCCGTTTGGTAAATAAAGGCTTGCGGGATTTGATAGCGTTAGAGCCAATATCAGTTACGAGGAAATGGCAAGCGTCCTTCTTGGTCTCTCCTTAGAATGTGTTCGTATCGTACTCATAAGTCGTTTTAATCCTTGTTACCGCCAGTCATCCTTTCAAGTGACATATTACGCGCAAGGTTGAGAGCCCATTACTGAATGTATTGTATGGAAATCATGGAAAAACTTTGCTGGCAATACAGTCTACGACAACTTTCGATTCATTACTTCGAAGCTCCCATACTTAGCCATTCCAATATTATGAAAATAACACAGAAAGAAACTGCCCGTAGGAATTGAATTACAAGATAATACTCTAATACGCATGTGAATTTCATTAGCTGACTTTTACTGAGTCACTCACCCCTTGGGTTACTCGCACCTACCTCTAGTAAAACAATCACCTTTTATCTGCACTTCCTCCGTAATGAAACGACATTGTCACTTGTTAATTTAGTATTGGAATGAATGTTCTAGAGATCTGAATAGTTTTTTTTTATACTTATTTATTAATCCAATTACGACGGTATCTCATAGTCTATACTTCCCGTTGTAACAAGCTCGAACGCTTCTGTCTCTCTCTATATATCCTAACCTGTCTGATATAACTTTTGTAGTTTCAATCGCTATACATAATTCATTATGTCCGGCACATAAATATTTTGATTTTACCCTTATGTATATTCGTAACTATGAAATCGTCAAGCCTACCGATTCAATATATGCTTTACTAAATAACCTCCTGTAGCTCTATTCTATACACAACCATCTTTACCCCTCTTGTCAATATATACCTTCATCGTTCACAACCACCCATAGCATCACCGTCAAATAATCATTCCGGCATCTAGTATTCATTTTAGTTTCGATCTCCTACACCGATACACCGTACATATATCAATGTCAATAACAGTCCCCTCCCAAAAATAACACTAATATTCGCCTCCTTAGCTCAGGGGTAGAGCGCGTCACTTGTATAAGGAGAAAATTTTCTCTAATAAATAGAGAATGAACTCCTCATTGACTATGACGAGGTCACTGGTTCGATTCCAGTAGGTGGCATGGCGTTATGATGTTCTTTTTATCTATTCAATTCCTTTTTTTTTTTTTCTCTTCGGTTCCCTAAGGGGAGGGGTTTCCGAAGTTTCCCCGCTCTAGGGAGGCAACGCTGATACTTATCTAATTACTAAACCACTGATTAGAATCTTAAGTATAGGCAGAGTAGACGGGATGCCAAGATTTCTATCTATTGCCGTATGTGCTGGAAGAGCGCTTGGTGAGGCTTATATATGGAGCTGCCGTTTGATTTGCGAGGTTTTTTTAGATTTGGTGTTTTGTTTAGAGGAAGTGGAGTGCAGGTTTGAGAATTGAAGATTTTATTTGAAAAATATGGTGCTTCCTCCTTTCTATTATCTCTTTTCTTGCTACCGTAGGAATTAGGTTAGAACGTATTACCTACAAAATGGCAACCACAATATAGTTGGTTTAACTTTACTTCCCAGGACAACCCATTTTCAGAAATTAACCTATCTAAGGTAGAACATTCTCTTTTATATGAATTTACTTTAAAAGAAAACCCTCCACTCCTAATGTTTCTAGCAGACTGAGTAGCTAGTACCTTACAACCTACTTATTCATACAGGAAGGTAGAAGCATAGGAGATGGAAGCATCTCCTGTAATTCTTCTTGACTGGTTGAAGTATTAGACTGGCATTCGATGCCTAAACAGGGTCTTTCCACGACCTTCGGGTGGTGATTCTTGATGGATATTTTGAACCCCACCACCCCACAGCCTGTTTCTTCGTTCAGCATCATCAATTATTCCTCATTGAAACCACTTATCTCTTCTGAAAGATATCTTCTTTTCATGATCACTCTCCCTTCTAAGATCACACATCTGCATTCTCCCCCTTGAAGCAATCCCTTACTAAACTAACCGATCCAAGAAGAAAGGGGGAAATGTCCCTGACCTGATCTGTATAACTTTCGGATGACTTTTGGATGTAGAATCTCAGTTTAATTTTGGAAAGGATCAAGAATAAAAGCAGGACTAATGAAAACTAGGAAAGCTAGCCCCCCTGGTAAGAAACCCCTATACCCTCACTTTACTTCTATTTTGAGCTAAGTGACTTGCAAAGGCAGTTCTACCCTTCTATTCTCTTTGCTAGGCTTTTTTCAGCCTTTTCTCTCTCTTCTAAAGGAATACTTGACGATACGACTTCAAGGTACGGAGTAACTTGAATACTTATAAACTTGACAATCAAAAGCAACAAGGATAATTTCCAGGGATTGAATTATCCAATCGATACCTTGGCATCCCCCACGGCGAGACTTCCACGAACCCATAGCGAGCTGAATAGAATGGCACCCACAGTATCAAGCAAGCCGCAGAATCCTTCAGCTTTCCAAAAAGTCCCCTTTTTACTTGGGACTACTGGAACATGGAATGGGAATGGGAATAAGTTTCTTGATAACTAAACAACGAGACCATTTTCCCAACCCATGTCCAGCGTGACCACCCCGGCCCGGGTATGATCCGTTCCTCCCCTTCCCTTCCGCCCCCTGTCCTGTTTTCCATTCCAGCAAGTTACAGTATCCCACCCAGTTCCAAGCTGGCGCAACGCAACCCCCACGAACCACACCACGCAGATCATACACACACACACACACACCTTGGAATATCTAGGATCTTAATCCAATAATACCACCCCATCTCAGAAGTCCCTACCCCATGTAAGAAAGAAACGTAACCCAAACGCAATCATCCCCGTCCCGCCCCGCCATTTTCGACCCAGTGCCACGGCCAAGGAAATATCTTTAAATGCTGCATGCAAAGGCGTAAGCCTCGTTCTTGGGGGGGGGTTTCCCTCTCCAGAGTCTACCCTCGGAGCTGGAATTTGCTGCTGGAATCCTTCCTCTTTGTTCCCCGGTGGACAGCCAGAGCCAGAACCGGTGGCTTTTTTTCCAGCATTGCTGACTGGGAAAAGATATGCATACCTGCATCGGAGATACCTTCTTACTTGAGAGCTGGGCCCGGGCAAGTGATAGAGTGGTATTAGGTGTCGTTGGGCCGCGAAAAGGTATACATCGTGTACTGTCCTGTGCTGTACAGGATGGAACTTTGTACATGCGGATCAAAAGCCTCAAAAATGGAGTAACTGATTGATAATTTCTTCTCGATCATGAACTAACTCCAACAAGGCTGAGACACGAAAACGCACAGACGAGATCCCCCAGCTTGGAAAGATACAAGTACAATAACTGTACAAAATCTGCGGGACAGATCTCGAACTTGCAGCATCGTATTCCCCTATCACTCTTTTTGTTTTATTTCCCTGCCGCCTTTTTCTTATTCCCTAGGCATCAAATGACCGATAGAACATATCATACATACCACACATACCATACATACCTAAAAAGCACGCCGAATTCCTTAAAAAAGGACCAGGGGCCAAAAGCCTCGATTCGAAAAATAATAAATAAAAAGAAGGATCTGTAGCCTTGTTGAGCTGAATAAAGCTTGACCTCAATCATTACCGTTCATACGTTCATTCGTTCATTCGTTCATTCTTGAGTAAAGCCACTTTTGTTCCTTTTCCTGGTGTGATATCTGTTGTTTGTTTGTGCATAGGTATATTTCTAATGTTTGTTTATGTACCCTCGTACTTATCCTCGTATTTTATTGAATGTCGAGGCTAGAAAAAGAAGCACACGTTCTTTTCCATCGTCTGAGCTTCAGTTCCAGTAGAAAAATTCCGCCCCATCCCATCCCATGCTTGTGAAAGCCTTCCTGTCTTTGACCTCTTGCCCATCCATCCACTCCTTCAATGACTAAAGAACCATTGCAAATGCAAATGCTGTGCACGCGAAACCCCACCAACACCTTACAGAGACCGCCACCCCAGGAGATACAAGCCAGAACCAGAACCCAATCGTGACATCTGGACTGTAATTCGTAAAAACGCTAAAAGTACTAAAAACAAAATCGAGAGGAAAAAAGAGACCCTTCTTAATGCCCTACAAAAAATAATACAACAATATTTGAGTAAGAATTCCATTCAAATCTCAAGGGGAGGCCCTGCCCAGTCCTAGATTGGTGTTTGAAGAGCTTCGGTCTCCCCCTAGGTTTTGAACTTTCAGACACTCCTCAATAACTATAGGACATAAATCAGCTTTCATATCTAGATTCATGTTCAAAGGCAGCTTACCCATAATGATTTCTTCTTCTCTCACTCCGTACTGATAGTCTACGAGACCAAATTTTTCAATTCCATCACACATCCGAATTAGATCTTTAACCATTTTGTCGATAAATTCCACGGGAACGATAGTTTGGGGACGTTGTATGCGACGACCTTCCTCGAGCATTTCTTTTTGGGTTTGAAAGATAGTAAGCCATGCCCAGTTGAACTCGTCCCAGAGTCGTATCCGATCGGGGCGGAGAGTTGCGTCGTCTACAGTAAGGCCTTTCATCAGAAACTTATTAGTGGGAAAGATCTAACAGAAGAAATGAAAACTTACCTAGATCTACTATATGCTCAAGTAGCCATTCTGAAACTTGAAGTAGAGATTCGCTTGCCTCCAACAGATGACGTTGTGTGACGTTTGTAAATATCTGCTTGACAGCAGTCTGATAAGCTGCATATGCCTCCTCCATCCCTGGTCCACCAGGTTGAGCCTGATAATCTACGTCCAATATCTCAGGACCAGATGGGTGCGGGATTCCGCCGATTTCGATATTCCCTGGATACTCTTGTGGGAGTAGAGAACGGTCTCCTGGACTCTGTTGCTGTTGATAAACCGTAGATGAGCTTGAAGAAGGGTGATGTTGAAGGGGAGGTGACGGCGCACTAGCTGGCTCGTTTGGAAAGTAAGGTGCCGCAACGTTCGACAATAACTCCATTGCTGCAGGCTGCCGTGTTTGGAACTGTTGACTCGAATCATATACGTTATTTTGTGGGCTCTGCTGTGCAACATTGTACATCAAATCGGGGCTAAACGGGCCAAAACTTTGCTGCTGTCTCTGATCCTGTGGATAATTCGACTGGTAGGATAAGATGTTTGTCGGTATAGCGGCAGAGAAAGTCGCTGGTGTTTCCTGGTAATACCCTGGATACGGCGCACCACCACCCGCGCCCCGACTTGTTGATGGCGACGTCGACAATGCTGCAGGCCGAAATCTTTCTGAAGAGCCAGCGAAATTGCGCCCTTGGCTGTGATCTGTATTAGATCTTGGATCTGCAGCATTGTGCGGCGGTTCATTTCGCCTCCTTCGACGGTTAGTTTCGTCCATGCCCAAGCAGAAGGACGACCTCTTAACAAAGAATCCGCCCGATGCGCCGCCGGCAAGAATACTGGCGCGGAGTGTAGGATTGCCAGCTTGCTGTCTTGCCTCGGTTTGAATTTTGGAAGTTCTCAAAAGCCTCCTCGGATTTTTATGCGTCTCACTTCAGTTCTCGGTCGACTTTTGCCGTTCCTATTTGCGCCCCTGTCAACGTCTGCGAAGAAGAACGATGGAAGGGCGCAAATGCGTCTTGGAGATGTTGAAATGGAGGGGAAATTTTGGGGGGAGATGGATTTGTTTGGCTTTGTTTTTCTTTGTGCGCGAAAAGTGTGCTTCTCGACGACTTGGTGCAACGACCAGTGAACGTGAGCACACAATACACAACTCGGCCGACGCGATTTTAGGAGATGAAGTGAACCTCAATACCGAGAATGATGATGGTCGTAGGTGCAATTTCTTAGGCACGCAAAAAAGACGTTGCGCAAATGAAAATCTGTATTCAACTCTTCACGTCGCTGCTGGGTGTATCCTTGATATTTGTAACAAGCAAGGACCCTGCGAGATCTCTTTATAGGGTCCACGGCACGAAAGTATCAAGATATGTACAGTACCGACTCGATAACGTCGTCTGTTTCCTTTCGCTATTTCCTTGGTGTGTAACTGTATATGCGAATTCGCTCTTTCCTCTGACCATGAAAGATGAAGCCACTGTTCCCGAAGAGACAGTCCAACGTCCGAGCTCGAAGCTCTAGGATTGGGCCAAGGAAGTGATCCCCAATGCAAGACAGGACAGGAAGCTTATGATGGTTGGGGACTTTAAATACGAAGACGTTCTCGAGATGAGAAGGGCTAAGATGCATGAATCGAGCGCTTAGTTCGCAAAAATCATGCGCATGACCAGAGACTTTCTTTGAAGGATCTCAGTGTGGTTGGGATAACGTTAGACGATCTGACGACTTCCCCCTTTCTCAAAAAATCAACAGTCTCCGAATCGCTGCCCGCGCGGACGTTTTGAATGGACGTGCAACCAAGTTCACGTTGCAAGAGGGAAGTTGAGATTTCTCCTCGACTCAATCAGTGAAGGACCACTGGGATGAGGCAAGTAGTCTTAGTTCTCAAGTCGTACTAAGTCTTATGGTGAGTTGGTGGCGCATAAAGGAGAAGGTTTTGTCTGATGATAATATAACACGCCGGCTCCCACTAGTCCCTTTAATTACTCTGAGTACCAATGGACCAGTCTGTAAAGCCTCCGAGATCTGCCCTTGGAGAGGATCTTGCAAAGACTGCTGCCAGGAAATAAGTAGGCTAACTGGAAACTATTCGATTCGACTTCCTCCTTATCCAAGGAAAGGAAAGACTGGCGAGGCAGTTGAGACGGAGCGACTGGAGACAGACTATTCAAAAGCTTATCTTCCTGCTTTAAGCTTTGAACGACTCGGTGTAACAAGGAGACCAAAGGACGTTGTGAAAGATGAGGGAGTGGGTGAGAAAGAGGCAGTATGGGGAATGTCTTTGTTTGGAGTTGATAAGTTGATATGTAGTTTTCTAGTTATTCAAGTAGGTATGAGCGAGACGATGAGGTGGTTGATTGGCGGAAAAGGCTTCGATAAATTAATAAGTTAGGAAGTTGCAAACGTCCAGTTCCAAACCACAGGCTCGAGTCACGACTCGATTGGATGATTATTTGCTGAATCAGAAAACATGGCAGATGAAATAAATGGAGCATGAAGAGGAGCAATCGGAAGTTTGCATGTGAGCTCTCGGAACTCTTGCGTTGTCAGAGTGCGCAAGCCAGGGTATCCAAGGTCGATCAGGCGTAACGCTAAGACGCGCAGAAGAGATCGCCGGATGAGGCGATGCTTGGAATGTGAAATACGACCATAGCAGAACGGAACTTGGAGGTTGGTTTTGTTCTAAAGAGGAGATATGCTTGACATATGCTTGATATGGACGGATGAGGGGAAGAAGATAGGGAGCGCCGGCCAATCTTGGAAGCAGGGCAGCAGCGCTGTGCAGGGGACAGAACAGGAAGATTAAGTCTATCAGAGCAAGTGAGGCTGAATGGATCAATGGATGAGAGAGATTGGGGGAGGCGAGGGGGTGTCGACCAGTATCGTGAGATATTTTTGGCCCTCCTCACTCAGCATGCATGTTGGAAGGAGGGAAAAGAGAGGAGGGGTGGGGGGACGGGAGAGAGGTAAAAAAGCTCAAATCCCAGCCGATATGGGGGTGGAGTGTGGAAGGACAACGGCATTGCATCCCCGATCCAGCGCCCTACTTACTGGGCTTCATGTGGAGGAAGAGGACTGATGGGATAGGGATATGTTAATACACGAACAAAAAGGGGCCGGGTACAGCACCGTTCGTCCATAACCCAGTTAAGTCGCATCCGAAGCAGCAGCAAGCAAATACAGTCAGGACAGCACCGTGCAGTGCAGCGCAGCGCAGCGCAGTACATTACTGCCTGGGCATGCAGTTGCGTTTTCGCGATGGAAACAATTATGGGATGGGTTGACGACGCCCATGGCCTTGATCGTCTTCACGAATCGCATATGTAGGTGGTTTTGAGTTGAAGACCAAGAGATCTGGAGGGGGGGCCACACACCACCACATCCCATATCCCATATCCACGTCTGGTAATTGGTCCCCGAGGGCAGATCTGGGTTCGTGATCTCGGCCTTCAGCCTTCAGCCTTTTGGGGATTTGGGGAAGCAACCACTCGGCAACTTCAACAGCTTCAGGACCCTACGCCCTACTTCTCTCTCAATCTGCCTTTCCCCTGAAACGCAGGACTGGAACCAGGTTGGACGCAGGTCGCAGGTCTCGGGCGCAATTGTTGCCCAACCTTACTCCATAAGCAAGAGTCGTGCAGGGTGTTTTGCGGAGAAGCATAAGAAGCCTGTTCCATGTCACCCTTCCTTTTTTTCCCTCCCCCTTTTACGATGTGAGGTGAGGTCGTCTAGCGAGCCAACGAACCCCTGTCGTCCTTTTGGATTATATACAGTCGAAGAAGTATGGGGCACCACTGCACCACCACTGCACCACTGCACCACCTGAGTGGCCCTGCTGCAGAACATAACCCAGCATGGAGGATCGACGCAGGGCAATAATTAACATGCTGACTTCTTGCGGCTCTACCTACTGTACGTACCTTCAAAAACTACATGGTATACTTGTCCGTATCCAAGTTGTGCTATACAGGTGTGCTATATAAGTGTACTCTACGCGTGTACTGGCACAAGGGGACTATACACATTCATCGATCGCGAGCACCAAAGTTCCTCGCCGTTGATTAAACTTTGCCCTTTCGTGGAAAAGCACTTAGCACCGAGTCAAAAGGGGAAAGAGACTAGGTCTATCGATCTCTATCTTTAAATCAGCTCTCTTCCAAAGCTCCGAGATTGGCTCAGCTGCATCCACATCTTTCCGAATTTCCCAAGATCTGCTGCACGAGTCAAGCATAATATTGGTCGGTAGCCAATCCTGACTTTGCATTGCAGACCGGGCAGGAGAGTCACGGACATGGTCCCAGCAATATTGACTCCACTGTGGACTTGGTTATTTGAGCAGCATCCAATAAATATAAGGTGTCCAGGCGGGCAGCTGCAAGAACGCTGAAAACACCTTGCTTGTATCAAGTCAAGATCGGACTGAACCGGGATTTGCACGCGGGAATTCATGCAACGCGAACATGGGAAAGTTTCGGGACTTTTCTTGGGGTGATCAATTTTGAGACGCACGCATAACGATCATAGACACCTCGATGATGCCCATGGTGTTGCACTTGGATCGACGTGCTTTTTCGTCATCCAGTGAGTTGCCGTACGTGCTTGATTTCAGGGGATTCTCAGAACTTGCGCGTCCAATCTTAGATGCGACCCATTACCGATTCAGAAGAGTCTTGCAAGAATTCCATCCTTCGTTCATTGCGGTCGGTTCCTGGTGAAGGAAGCTGTTCCGATTACCATCTTCAGATCATGTTGCTTGCAGGCGCATGGCCTGCCATGATTTCGATGGATGGCCATCCCGACACTTTCCTTCCTACAGTCCTCCGTATTAAAGCCATGGAAACATCACATGCACAGACCCTATCATTCTAAGTTCTTCTAGAACACACTAAGAACAAATGCAAATCTCCGTCATGCATGGAAGGCAGCGTCGTGGAGAGAAATATGTGACTGAAACAAGCCCTTGCATCAACAATGCACGAAAACACCGACAAAGTCCCAGGACTCTATCTAATCCTCTGTTTCAACGTACGGACGGCTCATCCATTTCAGCCGATCTCCTCAAGCAAAAGTCTCGCGCACAAGCCCGCACCTCCATGTGACCGCGATGCCCCTGCTTGGATTGCAAGCGGTCCTTGCCAGTCGACCGAAATAAGATTATCGGGCGCCTAAACAAGATCTTGCTTGCTCACGCAGTTCCACGGACAAGGGTCAACATATGGTCATGGGATTGGCATTGGGGATTTCAATGTGGCGTTGACTTGCACGCCTATCTACCCAAGCGTAGAAGCGTTTAAGCTTACCGAGACCGACCACTCACCCCACTTTGGTCTCCACCTTTTGCCCTAACCCCACCCACAACACCAACACCAATTCATCTTTTCGGAAATTCAACTCAGTCCATGTGTCCCGCTTCTCTAATCATAGGCGGCCAAGAGTTTCATTAATGGATATATTATTCACCTCCTCAGGGAACTTGGCTTGGGACTACTCATAGTAAGAGTCTTAGTCTTCCAACTCGGTTCGACAATGGCGTAGAACAAAAGCATTTCAATATCCACTCCATCAATGCCCGCCCGACGGGATTTGCAAGCGAGTCATCATCGGGCAGAAGAACTCGGCATATCAACTGGAGATCGACAGGCATGGTGGTGTGGTCCCTTCGAAGATTCAGCTATGCATCAGCCACCGCTGAATCAAGTTCAACCAAGATGCAGTTCTACTGCCACTTAAAACACACCACAACTCGCCTTATTCACCTCATATAAACCGGCAGAATGCTCAGGACGAGTTCCTTATATTCAATGCTTAATTCTAATGGATTTGCAAGCCAATATACTACAAACGCCTCTATATCGCAGGATTCTTAAGATTTCTAAGACGCTCTTTCCACCTAGAGCTTTTCAAGCTTCTACGCAGTCTTGGAACTCCCAGAATGGCCCCCGGCCAGATAATTTATTATTTCCTTATCTTTAAAAGAGCACGCAAAAGCGCAAACGCAAGTATAAGGATGAAATTAATTATAATACTTATTTTGCAATTACTATTGCCCTTTTCTTTGATATTCCACATGATTATATCCGCCAAAATCTCTATATAACTGAACGCCAAATTGCATAGGCACGAATACATTGTCTTATTCCTTAAAATGCCCATTTTAGCCACGTTAACGTTGATACCCCTATATAACGTGAGATTGATATATAAATTGCAGAATCACCTTTACACCGGCATATTCTATAGAATTAAGTGCCACGCTTACTTTACCTTGATGGAATAGGAGATGAGGGCTATATATACAGCTTTTAAGCACTTAGGATATATATAGAGGAAGTTAATAAAAAGGGGTTTTCGGATAATCTGAAAGTTATGGATATAAGGGCTGGTTTTGCACGAGAAGCAATTACCTGGTCTTGTGATCGTATTTTCCACTAGATATTCTCTGATGAGGTATAGGCTAGTGGCGGGGCATATATAATAGAGTATTTAATATTAGAGGATGGAAGTGAAAAGCTTAACCCTAAGCTTATTATGCATAAGTACTTTAAGGTTCCTTTATAAATATTTTATAGATTATTAATAGAATAAAAGGGCCAGCTTGTTTTTGTGAGAAGTAGTATAGAATAATGAATTCGGCCAGATACAATCTTTATACCTTTCCAAAATTTGGAACTGGTTTAATTAGCATAAAAAGGGCTTTATTTTTATACAAAATAATACATTAATAGGTGCCAGGCGATAATTGATGCAAATGATAGACCAATAAAGTATTAATATATATATCTTCATTTTTTCCGCATTTAATTGGAAGGCGGTAAACTAGGCGGTATGCCAAATAACGTGAGAAAGGTGGTGTTATTAGGTGGCAAATCTATGAGACGCTAACAAGTGCACCGTAAGGAAGATTTAACCGAATATGGCTGAGCCTTAAACTTCCATTAACCCGTCCACTTCGAATCAGAATTGTCTATTTCAAGTCACCTTGGCAAGGAACAGGTCGCGCTCCTATCTTTTAAATCACGATATTCTGACCTTCCTCGCTCTTCGTCTTTTCATCCTCACTAGCATCACTTCTTCACTCATATCACACCACACCGTCAAGATGTCAGGCTTTGATACCTACAGAGTGCGTCTCACACACCTCTCACTACCTTCGTGTAGTCACTAACCACATGAAGACGCCCTTGGACTCTCGCTACAGCAGCCAAGAGATGAAGAAGCTGTTCAGTGCCAGATCTCGCTATTCTGTTTGGCGCAGACTCTGGTATTTGCTGGCACAAACTCAGAAGGAGGTCGGCCTTGAGGGCATCAGTGACGAAGCGCTGGCTCAGATGGCAGATCATCTTATTCTGACCGACGAGGATTTTGCTGTCGCTGCTGTGGAGGAGGCAAAGCGACGTCATGATGTGGTGAGTTTACATGCTTCGTAGGTTATGATTGGCTAACACCTTCATGACTAGATGGCTCGTAAGCAATATTAAAATTCCCCTTCGAGGTTGTTTCTCTAGGGAGCGAGAGCTCTAGCTTCAAGACAAGTCTCATAATTTTTGATATATTCCTCAACTAATGACATGCCTACCTGTCGCTGATTCTTGAATACTAGATGTCCACGCATTTGGACAGAATGCACCTGCTGCTGCGCCTATCATTCATCTTGGAGCAACTTCATGCTTGTCAGAATCTCTGAACCCATTTTAAAGATATAGTTGCTAATCTATCACAGTGTTACCGTGGGTGATGTCTTGTTCAGTGGCTCTTCTTAAAAGATGAAGCCTTTCTCCCCCTTCCCTCTCTCCATCCAAGGTCCAGGCACTAACTGAAATGAGTGCAGGACAATTGCGAGCTGATCCTTATGAGGTCAGTCCATGCAGCGAAGCTTTTGGGAGACTGGTTGCTGACTTACGAGTAGAGATGCGATGGACCTCCTTTTACCCAAACTCGCGAAAGTCATCCATAATATCACTCAATTTGCCCTTCAAACTAAAGAGTAAGTCAAGTATCGGGGTCCCAAACCACCTTTCTTCTGTCTATCTTAGAGGCATGACTTTGTGTCTTCGCTTCTAAGACATTCCTCCTTCGGGTACGTAGTACTGACTCTGTTGTAGCGTCCCTACCCTCGCGTTTACTCACTTCCAGCCCGCTCAACTCATATCAGTCGGCAGGCGTGCAGCCCAATGGGCGCAAGATTTGGTAAGTGTTATGTGCTCCGAAACCAATGTCCCCTTCAGACTGTCTTGGGTGTATACAAACCACGACTTCTAAAACGCTCGTGTAGAGTAATTATTGACTAATGACTGGAAAGATGATGGACCTCAAAAACATCGAGGCTCAGCGCAAGAATCTGCTCTTCCGCGGTGCCATGGGCACTACTGGCAGTAAGTTGGATATCTGTTGCATCGTGGCTTCAAGCAATCTTAGTTCTTGCAACCCCGACCCTATCTAAGACTATTTAACATAGGCAGCTGACTCTAAACCGTCCAGCTCAAGCTTCATTCCTGGAGATTTTCCATGGTGATGGATCAAAGATCGACAAGCTTAATGAGATTCTGTGCGAGAAGGCTGGGTTCCCCAAAAATTTCGACATTTCTGTCCAGACGTATTCTCGAAAGGTAGACCTTGACATCGCCAACGCGATCTGTGGCCTCGGCGCCACCGCGATGCACATCACAAACGACATCCGACACCTTGCTAGCATGAAGGAACTGGAGGAGCCCTTCGAGAAAGATCAGATTGGATCAAGTGCAATGGCTTATAAACGGAATCCAATGCGCTCTGAGAGAATTTGCTCCCTTGGACGCAAGCTGCGTTCACTACCGGTCAATTTCGCCGACACGTACTCCGACCAGTGGTTCGAGAGAACACTGGACGACAGCGCCATTCGCCGTATCGATATTCCTGAGATGATGCTCCTAGCGGATGCAATTCTGATAGGTTTGGACAACGTCAGCTCAGGCCTAGTACGTAACCAAGATTATCATTTCTTCTCTTTAAAGTCCGTCATTTGCCAAGAAGTTTGGCCTTGAAGACACGACTACTTCTCAGGTGCTAACATAGACAAGGTCATATATCCTCAGAGAATCCAGGCACATATCATGGAGGAGCTTCCCTTTATGGCCACAGAAAACATCATTATGAAGATGGTTGCGAATGGCGCCTCTCGCCAGGAAGCACATGAGCAGATCCGCGTGCTTTCTCACCAGGCTAGCGACGTAGTTAAGAATCAGGGCGGTAAGAATGACTTGATCGAGCGCATCAAGAATACCGAGTATTTCAAGCCGGTTTGGGAAGAAATCGATAATCTGCTTGATCCTAAACTGTTCGTCGGTCGCTCCGCCGAGATCGTTGAGAAGTATTGTGGCAATGGCGGCCCTGTGGAGGAGAAGCTAGCGCCCTACATAGATCACATCACTAAGGCCAGCACTGTACAGCTTAACGTCTGAGACTAGCACGTCATCGAGACAGACTTTGGTTTTGAGATGTCTACATGTCCAAGATGATCGTTCTCGTTCTGAGATGTGGGCTGAAATCATTGACCAGCTACCACAAGAGTGCGGGGAATCACCGAATACGCCATTTAGCGGGATTGTATAGATGGCAGCTGCACTATATGCCACGGCGGAGATCCGAGTCAGTCGGCTATTTTTATAGGATTGTTTGCATCATGAAAACCGATTGACCCTTTGGGCGCAACTGTTCCTTGAAAGTGCTAAATTTCATGTTCCTCATCAGTTCCTTAATCCTCCATATAATGTAGACATTCTAACTCCGAGAGTGCGGAAATCTAGGTTTGGCATACAACCAATGATTAATTTTTTGGACAACGAGTCTCTGCGTTACTATTGCCATTGTCTTTGTCTCTCGAAACAACACGAAGCCTGTGTGTACCCTGGGCCTATACCCCCTTTTTGTGCCCACTCGTACTACCCCGGAGCATCGCATCAACATAGGTTGCGCATTTTCCGCTTCCATTCATCACCACTAAATGCTTTCCCATGCTTACTTTTCAACTGATCAAAACTGTTTTGCAAGGGGAGGATAAGAGATGAGGTGGTAGAAAGGGTTTCAAATTGTGTAACGAAGTTTTACATACCCGGAAGCGAGAATTTCTGTCCTCGACCATCGCTGAGACTCCTTAGCAATCCCACAAAGCGTGTTCGGCATCGTTAAGGCTGCTATCTAAGCGCAAGAGTAGTGACATAACTACGCCCCGTCCAGAATGTAAGGTACACAGAAAGTAGTTACGGAGTTGTGTAACGGCCGGTGATTCTCAAGGCTTGAGCATTTCATCAGTACGACTCTTTAGATACTCTCCTCAGCTTGGGGGACATGTTCTTGGCTTAGCAACACCCGGAAACGTCCTTTGATACTGTCTTTGGGATCAAGATGACACCGAAAGAATTTCAGTTACACAGAGCTGGCTATTGAGATAATTGGGGACTACTGGTAACTCACGTTTCCTCCACCCAATAGTGAGCATTCCCAACAACTTTGAGCGAGGTTGTCCAGGACCTTGTCTATTTAAGAGCTTAAGCTAGCGCTTGACTTTTAGTATTGGACCTTTCCCTTTTTCTTAGGACCTCTTATTGGAATTGGTTTATTTTAGGTTTGTTATCCGCTACAAAACTCAAAAATTCATCCACAGCACTATTCCTTCTCCTTTTAGCGGTTACTCTCCTGTTGTAGAATACCAGTTGCCCTTGTTTTTAGAATTACCCGGTTTTCGAAATCACTCCTTTTTAGAATAACTCTCCCTTTCAGTCTATACTTAGTAAGGTTTAGTACTGATGCGAACTTCAACACTATACCAATTAGTATGAAGTAGGCATGCTTCTGTTCCCTCTTGGTTTAGCTGAGGCTGCGGAACAGCAAAATTCCATCCATTAGTCTTTTCCAATTTCTTGATAAATTGGAAATGGTCTTCAGTGATACCTCGTTCCCCTGGCTTCATGAATATGGATACCCAGCCCTTTCTGAATAGGAAGCGACTGCCTTTGGTGGCATACTACATTATCTTAACAGACGCGGTTCAAACTTTCTAGTTTGCCGTAAATAAAAACTGAAACCAAGGTTGAGGTAGCACAGTAAATTTCTAAGAGACTAGTAGGTATATTAAAGTTACGACCGTAGGTGTTACATGAGGATGGACCAGGCAATTAATTACTTAGGTCTTTAACTGTGGAAAGTGGCGTTTAAAGTGGTTGATTGTCTGGGTTTGCTTCGAGAAGAATCTTCCCTTACAGTTTTGGAGAAGTGGTTTTTCTTTTGATTTTGAAATAGGGTTCACGCTATCCATTGTTCCAAAACCCGAGGTTGACTTGTGTGGACGATATTTTTCTCTCAGACTTGCTCCTGATGGGAATCAGGAACGAAGATGAATCTGATGGGTTTGGAGAAAGTCTGATTGTCAGACTGATGTTATATTTTCTAGACTTTATGCTCAAGACAGACAGCGCATCGGCGGCTTCATAACAAGTTGTGATGTATGGCCCTTCCTCCACCTCTTGGCTCTAAGCTCTATTAAGCTAACTGTGCAACATCTAAGCATTCAAGTTTGTTTCTTTCGGGCTTTTAGAATGTCCTTATGAAGAAGGATGCTCGCCTGTTTCAAACAAAATGTAGAGATTTGCTTTCTACAACTCTTATATTTTAGTCTCCACTCATACATAACCCTTGCATTTGGTGTATCCAGAATAAGTAAACCCTCCGCTCTAGCTACTGCCTAGCATATGGACCGGGTGCTTTCACATCGATCTTGATAGTATAGATGACTATTCTTTTTGTTGTTTAACTTGTGTGTCTAAAATTATAGATGGCCATCGATTAGGAAGGGTCATCGGGCCTGCCGTTTTGGTTGACTCCCATGATACAATCTAGAGAAGGGTTCTAGAAATGCTCCGATAGGTTGGAGACTCGAGCATCTTTCATGTCTTGTGGCAAGTCATTCTTTGTAGAGAAGTTAGAGGTTGAAAAAAAAAGAGAGGATGAAAACAAGCCGGATGCAGAAGGGAATAAGGAGATGGCGACGAAAAATCCACATTGCTATACATGATGTTTATTCTTCGGTGGAGCCTCGTTGCAATTTGCAAAAGATAGCGTGGCGAGTGTTGAGGATTAGAAAGGAAACACATTTGCGGTTGCGGGATCGAAGGGAAAGGCAACCGGAAAGGGGAGAAGAGTAAGAAGTGGATATGGAAAGTAAGAGAGAGCACAGAGAAGAATCCATCTTAACAGGAGAGCGAGGTGCAGTTGTCTCAGATAATGGAGAAGCTATTGATGTAAAAGCTTTGGTATTTTCTAATCTACACCCCCATAGCAAATATATTAATACAATATACATACGTCCTCTATCTCTTGACCCAGGCAGGCATCTTTCTGGCTTTGACATGGCCTGGCTTCTTCCTCTCCACTTTCCTCGGATCCCTGGTAACACAGCCAGCTATGTTGTGAAATGTGTTAGTATACCGCGTATTAAACATCAGACTGGAGCTCTTAGGAAAATTCTTGGAACCGAACACGGAAATGACGTTGATGATTAGCTTACCTCGTCGTAATGCAGGCTTCAAAGCTGGCTCATGGCTCAGCAAAGCCTTTGCAACAGCCAAAGTCAAAGCCTCAGCCTGTCCTGTAGTTCCACCTCCATTCGCCATAGCCCAAATATTATATTTGTCAATCCTCTGCGTCACCTTCAATGGCCAAATAACAGTTTCTCTATCATGTATCCGGCCAAAGATCTCCACTAACGTCTTCCCATTAACCAATACCTCTCCAGTTCCCTCCACAAGATAAGCTCTTGCAACAGAAGTTTTCCTCCTCCCGACGCCTAGAGCCTTCCCCCATTTATCAATGGGTATCGGTTTGGCAACGTTCTGGTGGGGATCGATATCCCGCTTGTATTCGTTTATGGTGTCCTTCACTTCTTGCGGCATAACAGATTGGTGGATTAGGTTGAGGCGGCGGAGGATTTGCGTGATCTTGAGGTATTTCGAGGACTTTACAGTCTCTCCAACCATGTCTCTATATTCCGGCAGTGTTCGCCATGCTACTCGAGGTGCATCAGCCGGGCGTACAGTAGGTAATCTTTCATGTCGCTGCAGGAGTCTTCGTAGATTGAGGAGGTCGTCTATGAACAATGGCTGAGCTGTAAAATACGAAGGAGATTCCGGGACGAGTCGTGCGTAGAAGATTTTATCCATTTTCCCCTCCTCTGCCCCGTCTTGTCTTTGATTCGGGAATTTGGCTTCAGGAGCCGCAAAGCCAGCTCTTGATTGGGGTGATGTTGTGAAGGCTCTCAAGCATGGTTTTAGGGGGACTCGTTGCTGAAAGGAAGCTCTGTTGATGATCGTCCGGAGTGTAAAGGTACATCGGGGACCTTCCTTCAGGCTGACAGGAAGCCATGCTACCTTCATTTCGAATATGAAAGCCTACCGATAACAATTGCGTGTATCTAATCTGGTATTCAAATCGATATCTAGAATTCAAACCCATCTCCAAAATATTTCTTGAATTCCCGCTAATCCATTTATGGAATAGCGCTGTAAGCGACACACCTTAAAAAGTCACCGTTCTCCGAACAACTCTTTTTTTTTTCTTCCACACATCTAAATACCGTAGTTATGGCCTTCGGAAAACTCTACACCTACCTAGTATGTTCATACAATTCCTTCTTCAAATTAACATATTATGTAGTACAAGAACTAACAATTTGTCCTATAGGGCAACCCGCGCTCAGTCGCCATTCGTGCTGTTGCAAAGGCAAATAATGTTGACCTCGAGATCGTTGAGACTGAACCTGCAAAGGGTGTCTCTGCCGACTACCTCAAGTTGAACAAGCTTGGAAAGATTCCAACCTTCGTCGGCGCCGACGGCTACACTCTTCACGAATGTATTGCCATCGCCATCTACAGTAAGCTCATTTTTACCCCGCAGTACAATATGTTGCTATGATGAAACAAAAGTCATACAGTTATCCCTGTCTTAATCATCTATGTTGATTTAAATTAATTAGACTCTGAGCACCTTCTTCCAATTTATCTTTTAATTCTCTACACTTTTATTGTGAGACAGAAGTTAACAAGATAATAGTCACCTCCCAAAATGAGAAGACCACTCTCCTCGGCAAGACTAAGCAAGAGTATGTTGCATCTATTTAGGTTCACTGTGACTGCGCTGATATTGTTATAGTTACGCTACTATTCTTAAGTGGATGTCTTTCTTCAACACTGAGGTTCTCCCAGCTCTCGGTGGTTGGTTCCGTCCTCTCCTCGGTAGAGACCCATACAACAAGAAGAACATCGATGACGCATCCAAGGCTGCCCTCAAGGCTGTGTCTGTTGTTGAGGAACACCTTCTCCACAACACCTACCTTTCTGGCGAGCGTATCACCCTTGCTGACTTGTTCGCTGCCGGTCTCATCTCCCGTGGATTCCAATACTTCTTCGACAAGAAGTGGCGTGCTGAGAATCCCAACGTTAGCCGTTGGTACGAGACCGTCTACAACCAGCCAATCTACTCTGCTGTTGTTGATCCTATCACCTTGATAGATGAGCCCGTCCTCAAGAACCAGCCACCCAAGAAGCCTGAGCAACCAAAGAAGGAAGCTGCTCCAAAGGCTGCTCCTAAGCCAAAGGCTAAGGAAGTTGAGGAGGAAGAAGAAGATGCTGCGCCAGCCGAGCCAAAGGCCAAGCACCCTCTTGACCTTCTGCCAAAAGCTTCCATTCCTCTCGACGAATGGAAACGCCAGTACTCTAACTCTGATACCCCTGTTGCCCTCAAGTGGTTCTGGGAGAACATCAAGTTCGATGAATACTCTATCTGGAAGGTTGATTACAAGTACAATGAAGAGCTTACTCAAGTCTTCATGAGCTCTAACTTGATCGGTGGTTTCTTCGCTCGTCTTGAGGGTTCCCGCAAACACATCTTCGGTTGTGCTTCGGTCTATGGTGAGAAGAATGCTTCTGTCATCCAAGGTGCTTTTGTCATCCGCGGACAAGAAGCTCTTCCTGCTTTTGACGTTGCCCCCGATTTTGAGTCTTACGAGTTCACCAAGCTTGATCCGACCTCAGAATCTGATAAGGAGTTCGTTAATGAGCAATGGACTTGGGAGAAACCAATCACAGTCAACGGAAAAGAATATCCGTGGGCGGATGGAAAAGTCTTCAAGTAAGCGTGAAGTCTTCTCATCTTTTTGCAATCGATTTAGCGCTGGGTCAATGATGTGTAACGATAGAATCATGACATGGAATGATGGGAGGATACCCTTAAAAGCATGTTTAGCTTAGATTAGACATTAGCAAAGCGAATGAAATCAAGCTATTACGAATACCATTATTTTTTTCTCCTGCTATTTGTGCTACAAGTACTGAACTTGGAAACCACTCAAATCCTCTCGCTTAGCTGCCCTCGTTTCGTTATTTCACTACACCATTTATCCAATGAACACAACCTTCATGGTGTGGTTAAGTGATATTTGAAGTTTGGTTTGAAGGTGTAGTAAAATATATGATTTTGAAAGAAAGAAGTTGATGTATGAAAAAAGAGCAGCTACTACTCAATGGACCTGTTGTGTTTCTTTGCTTTGAGACTATAAATGCTTTATTTTGTAAAAAGCTCCTAATTGAGCGTTGACCAACCTAGAAGAATAAAAACGTCACAATGTACGAAATAGTCACTCATAGTTATGGCAAGTAGACAGCTTAGTTGTTTAGGTGTATTCTCTCCCTAGTGCTTGATTTATGCATGGGTATCTAAAGAAGAAGTATTGTGCTTGGACTGAGAGCAAGTGTCAGGGTTCAAGCTTCTTGGATGCCTCATGCCTCTCATACACTGTAAGCATTTCCACTGATCCTCCTATAGGAAGTTCTACTTAGTATAAACTTACTAGCAGTACAAGCAATAGGTATATCCGGCAAAACCCAATGCTCTTATAAAAAAAGCGCATTCTGCTACCCACTACCCGTCCATGTCAGCAGAAAGAATAAGGAGTTTCCCAGTAAATGGGAGAGCCCTAACTTACCATTCTCTAGTTTTCGAAAAATCAGATCATTTTGGAATAGGATTGTAAGGTTGTGCAACGAAAGGCTGTACCCGAATGGTTGCACTGACATTCATATGCATGCTCAGAAAGTTCAAATAATCATGAACCTGTGGCAGAATATTCCCAGTCTCATTCATGTCCCCAGTCCATTCTGGTATCTTGATAAGATTGTACGGCTCAGACCTCCCCTTCTCCACAGAATCATCAATCAAAACAGTATTTGTCTGATCCCATCGATGTCCTGATTCATAGAAAGGGTGAGAACGGGAAATGAGTTGATCATTCCAGAGAGTAGAGAGTCGTTTGTAAACTTGTGTGTGTGCATTGTAGTCTTGAAGAGACAAGCCAAATCGGTCTCTTCCCCAGATAGCTACGATTTTGTCCCTCATATCGTCAACCAATATCGTCTTACACATGTTGGCGACGTTTTCAGGCCTTGCAGATGACCAGAGAACAACTGTGAATGTATCGGCGCAGTATTTCAGGAACTGGGCTGCGTTTGGGCGCATTACAAATTTCGTAGGTTGTTTGCGGTTTGGTCGATGAAGCAGGGTGCCGTTGAGATCAATGACTACCAGAAGATGTCGGGGGGTTGTAGGTATAGGGGCAACGTTGCTGAGTTTCAGGTATTGAGATGTGGGATTCGGAATGCCTCCGGATTGCTTGGAGGGAGCAACACTCGGCTCTTTTCCGTTGCTCATTCTTGCAACGCCTCTAGGACGCTGGGGGATTGGATGTGACATGGCGGGTGGTAGTCCTTGTGAGGCTTGCCCTCCTGGCATTGCTGTCGTTGGTATTATCGAACTCAATGACTGGGAGATCTGTTGAGGAAGTTGAGAGTTTGCTGTAGTATTTGCGCTAGGTTGCGGTTGTTGTGTATACTCCATTCTGCTGTTTTTCTTCCGGGGGTATCGATCTTTCTTAAGTATGTCCTCTAATGCTGCATCTTGTGCAGGGGAATATGTGCGATTTCGTAATCGAAATACCTTGGAGATGGTCGAAGAAGCTATACGAACGCCGTAGACTTTTGTAGGAAACATATGCGATTCACTTCGAGTTGTTGACGAGGTAGAAGGAGGCTGCGAACTTGGATGTCTGCAAGGCTGAGTGGCTAAGCCTAATATGGCTGATTTTGCCGACTTCACCGCCTTAATTTTTGGTTTCTAGAATATCGAATAGATTCAAAAATAATTGACCCTACATAATATCACAATGTCGTCAATCAAACGAAAAGCTATAGACAGCCTTCTCCAAAGGAGGGTTAGAGCACGAAGGGAAGGAAGTGAAGAGCTTTTACCCGAGATCTCAGAGCCTTCTATCAATGGAGAAGAACCTGATTCTGACGCAGAGCTGCAAGATGATGAATCTGAAGACAACGAGGAGAGATCTGGAGAAGACGATGAAGTTGATGAGGTTTGACCTCTCACAATATTTGCTACCAACTATACTAACCTACTGCACAGTCCGAATCATCAGGCTCAGAAGCCCCAAACGAGGCAGCCTCCATATCATTTGGAGTCCTAGCAAAAGCCCAAGCTACCTTAGGCGGACCCGGAAAAGTAGCTAAAAAGGACAGCAAAGGATCTGGAGATAATTGGGAAGGCAACGAAGCAGCAGAACGCAAAGCAGGCCATAAAGACCACCGAGATTTCAACCGATCCAGCAAACACGCCCCAACTGAAATATCTAGCAAAAAAGCTGTTTCGCGGCGTCGAGAAGTCATTCTCGTCAAGAAACGAGATATTCGGGATCCTAGATTTGAACGTTTAACAGGCGATTTGGATGAAGATCGAGTCAGAGCCGCTTATTCGTTTCTGGATGATTACAGAAAAGATGAAATGAATGAATTGAGAGAGGAGATTAAGAAGGCGAAGGCTGAAGATAAGGAGAAAATGAAGAGGAATTTGTTGAGTATGGAGAGTAAGATGAAGGCGGAGATGAGGAAGAAGAAGGAAAAGGAGGTGTTGGATAAGCATAGGAAAGAGGAGAAGGAGAAGGTTAGGATGGGGAAGAAACCCTTTTATTTAAAGAAATCGGAACAGAAGAAGCAGGTTTTGATGGATCAGTTTAAGGATCTAAAAGGGAAGCAGTTGGATAGGGTTATTGAGAGGAGGAGGAAGAAGGTCGAAGGGAAGGAGAAGAAGAATATGCCGTTCGCTAGGAGGGGGTTGGAATCATAGTGTTGCTGCATTAGCAAATCTACTAGATGTGGAACTCCGATTCTTGCTGTCCTAAGTTGAAGCTGTAAATGACTTTCGTGGAAGAGGGAAAATGTGAGTAGTAAGAGATCGCACGCAGGTGTTCAATAAGCTCTTGAGGGAATGATAGATACAGCAGCTGCTGCAGCTAAAGAGATAAGATGATCACTGTTAAGTAAGCTAGCAAAAAAGATGGAGGACTACTCTTGAGGACGCATGTCGAACTTCATAAATGATCACCAAATTACATCGGATTTGGAAACTTAATTATTATCTTAGTTAGAGTGATCATTATAAAATTACACTGCCTCTTATGTAGGTCTTTCGTACATATATCTATCTATGATATAATACCTGCCCTCTTAATGCTATTTTTAAACAGCTCCCTACATCTTACACGACTCCCTAGTCTTGCACAAAGCAAAAAAGCCCCACTCAACTTCCTATGCAAACTATACGTCTCTTCCGGCGGGGGTGCCAATCTCTCCCTAATCATAACAGGAATCAAAGACTTGATTCTATCTGTAATCGTTTGATCTCTGAAATCATAGACTTCAGGAGATGAAGCTAAAAATGGCTCTGCTAAGGTTAAGACTGAAGTTATATGTGCTTCCATCATAGCTTTTGATTCATCGCCGGTCAAATATCCCAAGTCTATAGACAGATCTCGCACTGTCTTTTTGTCGGACCTTGAAGCCGCTTCAAGTAAATGAGTGTATTTCGTTATGAACGATTCCGGATATTCTCGAGATGCACCAAAATCAAGTAACTCTAACTTGTTGGTCTCGGCGTTGTATAAAAAGTTCGTCCAATTAGGGTCCGTTTGCATGAATCTGAATTCAGTGATCTCCTGAAGGCAAAGACGTAGGATTTGTGTCCCAATCCAATCTTTTTGTTCTTGCGAGAAACTTTGCACTCTAGTAACTCCTACACCATCCATGAATTCCATAGTAAGTACTTGTCGACCGGACGCTTCGACGTACACTTTGGGTACGACAAAAACATCCGTTTCATCAGCAAGTAATTCTTGAAATCGACGTCCACATTCCGCTTCTCGGATATAATCACATTCCCATGCTAGCTCTGTCCGTGCATTTGCAATAGTCTTGTCAAGAAATAGTCCCTTTGGAAGAAGCCGTGATGCTGTGAGTAAAATTGCTAGATTGCTAAGATCAGAATCAATAGAATCTGCCACACCAGGGTATTGGACTTTCACAGCCACTCGAGTGCCTGTCGATTTCAAGACCGCACTATGAACCTGCCCTATCGATGCAGCAGCAAGTGGCACTTCTTCGAATTCAGTAAAGAGCTCTCGCCAATTTTCTCCCAAATTCGAGGCAAGAACTTTGTTCCGTTGGGAAGCAGGCATATAGTCTGCTCGATCCTGAACTCGCTGTAGCACTTCCTGAATAGGTGCTGGAAGCATCTTCGAGTCCTGAAAGCTGATCATCTGGCCCAATTTCAAGGCAGCTCCTCTCATACGAGATAGCTTAGCAACGAGTCTATCCATATTGCCAGCACTAAGCATGAAAGATCCCTCGCCACCACCTCCGCCAACTC
This sequence comes from Chlorencoelia australis, assembly GCA_003988815.1. Taxonomy (NCBI): domain Eukaryota; kingdom Fungi; phylum Ascomycota; class Leotiomycetes; order Helotiales; family Cenangiaceae; genus Chlorencoelia; species Chlorencoelia australis. Next base: position 42,222 of record QYAN01000005.1, read on the forward strand.
GGCGAAGGCTTTCACCAAGAGCTCCTCCAAACATACCGGCAGCTAGACCAGTGTAATTCCATATCCTACCTAGCCTTGATGAAGGGACTTTGGATTCTCGTAGCTGGTATGGGACATAGTTTGAAGCTACTTTCGGTTGATCCTAGACGACTGTTAGATTTAATTTCATGTGTCATTTTGAAAACAAGAAGTAGTTTGAAAATACCGATGTAAGGGTAGCTTTTTTAGCAATATCAGCTGCAAGCTGTTCAGTATCATCCTTTGTGGGACCGGGGGCTTGAGATGTAGCTTCCGAGCTTATTCCCGGAGATGTAGGGAGCTCTTGGTTTGATGTACCGACGTTAAACGTATACTGGTCCATGTTTGCAGCCAAAGTAGTTCTGTTAACTAGGGTGTCTTTCACTCCCTTTAGATCTGTATAGCTCTGCTTCGATCCTTGAATCTTTCCACCTAGTATCCTAGCAACTCGAGGGCTATAAAACAGCTCTGTATTGATTCCTTCCGGCACTTGATCTTGTTCTAGGATCGATACCTGAGAAGGCATAATCATAGTACGCTGGGGTTCAACAATTGTTTGGAAACTGGCTGACTTTGAAGGTCGTGAGTCCGGGATAGGAATTGTGGATGCGCCTGAAGTCTTGGGCGTGAGGTCCTTATCGCTATTTACAGGCTTGTTTGTAGGCTCAATTTTAGGTCTAGTTGAGAAGGTTTCCAGGTCAATGAAGCTTCCCCTCCCAGAAAGACTGTCCGTAGGGGGGATCGTGTTATCAGGTAGTGCATATCGCTCAGCTTGTTCCTGCTTGATCTCCAAATCTTCCTCAGGCTTCTTGTCAACCGCAGAATTCGAGCTCGACGCCTCATAGAATTGGTCTTGCTCTAAGTTACTCTTCATTTCTGGCTTGAGATCCCCGCCTGCAGACTCTCTGTTTGGTGTTGGCCTTTCATCCTCCGCATCTTTTGTCCACTCCGGCGCACTTTCATTGAGTCTCGAGGCAAGAATTGAAGCTGCTTTTACGGTCTCGGAGATTCGATCGGTCTGGTTTCTCACGGATCGAGCTAAGGTTGAAGTTCGGTTGTAGACGTCTATCTGCCTGCTCCTTAATGCAAAGTGTTTCTGTGCAACGCCTCGAGAGGCATTGAGGAGTGCTGCTAAATCTAATAGCCTCTTTCCCGACATAGTAAATGGTGCGGGATACCGCAATCGATTATTGATTCATTGTATGTGACAAGTTGGGAGTCTGAATATATTTAAAAGTTGAATGTCTAAATTTTGGAGCTACTCTGGAGCTTAAGCCTCGCTTGACCCCTGCATCTGCACGGGCTACGAGTTAAGTAGATAATTTGAGATTTTGGTGCCATTTTCTGCCACCTTTTTCTTCCTTATATCACTTTATCTCTTCATAAAAAACTTGAGAGGAATATCATCTACTACTTAAGTACAATGGCGGCGAAAAAGCTCAATTTTATTACCGGTAATAAGAATAAGCTCGTCGAAGTTAAAGCCATCCTTGGTGATTCGGTTGACTTACAAAGTCAATCTCTGGACTTGGTTGAGATTCAAGGAACTATCGAGGAGATATCGAAGGATAAATGTCGAAGAGCTGCTGAGGCTGTAAGTCTCATTGACTCTTGTATACTAGAGTAAATTTACTGAAATTTTGAATAGATTCAAGGACCAGTTCTCGTTGAAGATACATGTTTATGTTTCAATGCTTTGAAAGAGCTTCCCGGACCGTACATGTGCGAATTCTCACTCATGGACAAGACTCATATATGCTAATTTTTTTCATAGAAAATGGTTTTTGGAAGCACTTGGTCATGAAGGACTCAATAATCTCCTAGTCGCCTTCCCAGACAAATCGGCCCAAGCTGTATGTACATTTGCTTATAGTAAAGGACCTAGTCATGAACCGATCATTTTCCAAGGACGCACAGATGTGAGTTTTTCCTCCTTTCATTTGACCTCTATGAACATCTACTTATAAGTCCTAGGGGAAAATAGTACCGGCAAGAGGCCCAACAAACTTTGGTAAGATATGCTGCTTGTACTGCCTTGACTTTCCAGCATTGCTCACGCTCCATAGGCTGGGATCCTATATTCGAGTACGAAGGCAAGACGTACGTCTAGAAAGCGTTCTCAAATCGCAGATGTTGACTGGCTAACTGCAATAGGTATGCCGAGATGGATAAAGCGGAGAAGAACACGATCTCACATCGATTCAAAGCTCTCAAGAAACTCAAGGCTTGGCTTGAGTCCCAGTAGTCTCATCTATAGAAAAAGTTGATAGAGAGACAATAAACTATTGATCAGTCTCGGCATTATCCTTCTTCCATTTCGTGATCCAAGTCTCAATGCGTTCTACATTGCTCTCCATATCTTCTGAAGTATTGCTTTGAAGTTCGACAACAATCTCTTCATCGTACGAATCTCGGGCTTCCTCGAGAAGTACCTCCATAATTTCGGAATCGAGATTCTCTTGTAGTTTTACTTCGGGGTAGTTCCTACGTATGTTAGTTCTATTCATCGAAAATACTTAAATATGAATTGATTACCTTGCCTTCAACCGATCATAAAGCAACATAGAATTAACTCTCAAAACTACCACGAGATCAATCCAGCTTTTGGGAAATAAGTCGCATGCATGCCAATCGATGATGTATCCTCCCTGTTTTACTTCATCTTCAATGGAATCCAATAACTGCAAGGTAATCAGCTCGTATTCAGAAGTAAAATAGATATGATTGTATGACTTTATCTTCATCAACAATGTAGCTCTTAAATTCCTCATCGTATCCCTCATGACAGCCTCGTTCCTTCACAATTTCGTTGATGGAGAGGTGCTTCAGACCGGTGTTTTCTGCAAGAGTCTCACAGTGTGTGGTTTTTCCTACACCAGGAGTACCTGTGACAATAATATTGGGTTCCCTTCTCGTCATGATGTCTGTATTAAATTTCTTGTTCTTGGTAGTTATGGAAAAGTTTCATCATCAAAATTTTCTGAAAAACTTCAGCCTCGCCTTGTCGATAAAGAATCACGTGCATTGAGTTAACAGGGGGTAATTAAAGGGAGGAAGGCGGGAAGGAGAAGAATCACCACGACAAGGATGACAGAGTATAAGGGGATATAAGTCTAACATTCCAAGAGCTTCTAGGTCATTATCACATCACCATATTAAATTCGCATGAACGCTCGAGTTTAGGCGAGGTCTCTCACTGTATCCCCCCCAATATCCTTAAAAATCAACGCCGTTGCAAATGGTCCTACGAAGTACACAATGCACCTAAATTGTGATATGAAGACCCAAATTGAGAATGTACGTGAACAAATGACCCTAGTTATACATAACAACTAATGCCCTATACAAAAGGCCTTCTAAAGCCGATGGCGGGAAATCTTTTTAATGAGGTCGTAGAGAAGATGATACATTAGAAGCGAAGGGTTTTTGCACATAAGTTTTATATGGCCGTGGCTTGCCAGATCATTGAAGTGGTTCAGAGATCTGAATCAAGCACCGTTCAACTCGTTGTCAGTGAAATCGTTGGCATCATCCTCGGGATACTCGCTTTTCTCTTGTTGGGCGATTGCTTGTGCTGAGACTATCTCTGCTAAACGTTTCAATCGAGGTGTTTGTAGCCCTAAGAAAACATTAGTAATAACAAGTTGTTGACCATATTTATATAACTTGCAGGAAGGTGTGTAAGTTTCCAAAGCTGTGATGACACGTGGTTCAGCAATCTCATATGGTCCGCTGTCATCCATGTCTACAGCTGTAAGTAGGAGAACATCGCTCTTTTCGGTAACACGAGACGCAACAGCCTTCATGATTTCGCCATTGATAGGTTGTTCGTAGTCAGCGACCAAGTATTGGTTTAGGAGCTTCTGAATCTGATTGGGTGAAAGCCTGTTCAAAAATCAGTAAGGCTCGGTTAGGAGAGCACCCATACTTACATCCAGCAGATATCCTGAATGATCTCGATGTCATTCAGAGTAGCTTTCTTTAATTGCAGAAGCTTGGTTGCTTGCTATCAAATAATTAGTCTCGAGGAGTTACACAAATAGTTTGATTGAACTTACCATCAGATGCTCTAACTGAAGAGTTCCCTCAGGCATGTCGTGACTCTTGCACCACTCCTCGATACGGGTGATATTGTAGTTAATTTGGAGGCCTCGCTTCCAGGAGAGGAAATTCCTTCGCATAAGGAGGTCGTTGAAAGCTGTGACGCCAACCAATCTTAAGAGTTCGGTCACTGTCTGAGTTATGATAGAATCCTCTAGATAGTATGCTTTCATAGCCTTGAAGACATTGTTAAGCAGACTTAATAAGTTATCCATACTAAAGGCGGGTGTTGAGTTACTTTGGAGCAGCTTGCCCAAAAAGCGGTTGCTCTCGTTAGTTACAAAACCAGGAAGGGATTGAGATTCAATGATAGCTGGAATAATCATCTTCTGGAGTTTCTTCTTCAAAACCTTCATCCAAGTATGGTAGATGTTGAATTCCAAACTTTCCAGGTCGTGCTTGACAATCTCCAGCAGACGATCATACTCATAGTTGTCTGTCTTTTGTGCCTCATACCAATCCTCAGCGAGGAATACGAACGAAAGCATTTCGTGTACGTTGGATAACCAGAAAGCTCCAGGATTGATTGCCTCTTCGCCGTCATGTTGCATGACTTCTTGCTGAATGGATTGCATAACATTGGCTAGAAATCGTTCTGATTCCTTGACAAAACCATTGTTCCACATTTCCGAAGTAACCAGGTTGATCAGATAAGAGGGGAACAAGACTTCTTTGTCCGTGGGTGGTGGCGTTGTCCCTGGAATTGGAATCTTCAGATTTCGAATCAAGCCCATGGTAACCTCATCATTAAGACCTTCCTCATCGGCCAGGAGATTCTCGAGCTCAAACTCAACATTGTCGATACTTGGAGGGAATGTTGAGCCAGGAAGATTCTGACGGTGAAGATTACTTCCAGTAACGGCCATTGACACGGGGCGAGGGTTGTAAGCAGCACTGAAACGATCCAATTCTCGAGGCTCGGCGCCAGCACTTCGTCTCTTAGGCTTCTTTGACGATACTAGGTTGATGAGACCATTGGCTGGTTGTTGAACAGCAACCCCATTTGTATATTCACCGTTTGCGGGCATGATAGGTACTGCCCGTTTAGCAAGCTCAAGCTGGTCTTGCAGCTCGACTAGCTGCTGTCTGAGCGTCAACTTCTCATTCTCATGAACTGTGCTTGCCTCTTTAGCCTTTTCAATTTCAACTGTTGAAAGTCTGAGAGACTCTCGCAGTTCTTTCTCTTCTTCTTGTAGACGTTTGATGTTGGCAATTGATTCGTCGAAATTTGTCTGTAGCTTCTTCATCTCTTCTTCCATCGCAGAAAGACGTGCTGCTGTAATACCGGCCTGGTTGGCTTCTGATTGCAATTCTTTTGATCGAGCCTCGAGAGCATTGTGTCTGTTTTTCCAGGACTTGATCTGATTCTCGTAATTCTCGACCTGCGTGAGCAAGGTCTTGTTATCTCTCTTCATAGATCCGAGAGACTGAGTGAGTTCGACAACCTTATTTTCTAGCTTGTACGAGATTTGCTTGAGATCTCGTGCCTCTTCACGAATCTTCTTGTAACCGCGGCGTGCGGTCTTACCTCGCCACAAACTCTGAATAATGACAACTTTCTTCCTGTATTGTCTCCAGCTTCTCATTTGCTGTCTAGAGCGCCAGGATCTCTGGATGATAACCGCAGCATTGCCAAGACGGGTGTCCATGATTTCTCTTCTGCGCAAAAAACCCTTCGCAGCAGCTTGTGCAAGAATGACATTGTTGCGGATTGCATTGAAGTGCTTCCGCTCCTTCTGACCACGCCAGATTCTTTGTATGGTGGTGGCAGCTTTGACTTTACGAGCCTCCTGAGCATGCTTCCGAGTAAGGTGTCCTCTAATAACAGACTGGGAGAGCAAGATGGCAGTTCTGGCCTCTAAGTATTTGCGGCGATAGTATTTGGCCTTGAGGTTCTTTTGGATCATAATAGCACAATCGTTGAGTCGGTTTGTCCTCAGATTTTCTAAGAATGCCAACATACCAGCACGAAAGAAGATCTTTGTCAGGCCAAGCTGATACTTGTCCACACCCTGACTGCTGCTAGCTCCGAGCGCCTTGGTAAGAATCTTATTTGCCATGTCACGGATTTCCGATGTCCATGCAGACGAAGGCACCAGCATATAATAGCGGAGCGCGAATTCTTCATAGGTCCATCTTGTTGGATACCCAGCACAACTAATGCGGACAGTTTCGAGTACACCACATGCTCGAAGCTGGCTTAAAACCATGGGACCTTCCCATACCCATGCCTCCTTGCCTTCGTTCGGCTTGATACACCGAATGTAATGCACATCGGTGTTGTTAATAGTGCTCATCAATTCAATTAATGACGATTTGAAGATCCCACCTAAAGTTGGCTTCCTGTTTACAGCAACCCCGATGCGGCGGCCAGGGGTGAGCTTCACAGCACTGGAGCTCGAAGAGGCTGTCTCCTTTTCTCGGACAGCAGATGCGGCATCTAAGACCTGCCCTAAGAACCTGTTTGACGAGCCCCTCAAAACTGCCATATGCTCGTCTGGAACAGTGTCACGATTCTTATCAATGAATCCGTCCGACTCATAAGTAACATCGATAGCATAATGACAGACAGTGAAGGATGATTTCCCAAACCGAGGCTTTTTGTAAAATTTATTTTTGTCTGCAGCGTAGTTGTGGTGTAGCTTCGTGACAAACTGCTCGTCAGATCCCATTGGCAGTCTTGACTCTTCATCTAAAAGAGAAAGTATACCAAGTTTTCCTTCGATTAAATCTATACAGGGCTGATTGTCCGAGAAGTCGATGAATGACCATTTGATTTCCTCCCTCATGTATTCTTCTTGCTCCAGCTTGAAGACATGGGCGTTGAACTCCTGTTGAAGTTTCTCATTGGCATAATTGATACAGAACTGCTCAAAAGAATTCTTGGCGAAATGCTCAAACCCGTAGATATCAAGTACACCAATGAAGGACTTCACGCGACTAACGACTTCTTCTGTGGCAAGAGCAACATTGATGTTCTCTACAAGCCAGTCGAACAGACTTGAGTATATGAATTTGGCAACAGAGTCTCGTACGACGATTGCTTGTTGTTGGGTCAAATTTGATGTAATCTTCTCTCCTCTGGTGATCAGTTGTTTCTTGACCGTCCATTTCGCAAATTCGACTGGGTCTACACCAAGGATAGCACTCGCTTTCTCTAAAGATGGCTCTGTGGAAGCCAAAACTGAATCTGTTCTAGAGGCTGTAATCTTGATGTTACCCAGGTGAAGTAAGGCGGCAAGAAGCTTGAAGATCTCGGATTGTTGACTGGCATTGACACCAATGGTTATTAAAGACTTCTTCAATGCCTCAAATTCTGCTTTATCATCTACTCCATCAATAGTCGGTGCGCTTCCTTGGTTGAGATATTCGAACTGCTCCACAGGTAACAGGTCCAATGCTTGGCGCTCGGCTTCTGAAGCACCAGCTACGAGTTGATAAAAGATGTGGTAGTTACGCTCTTTAAGAGGTTGGAACACCAGTCTCGACCGCTCAAGGAGATATGTGCGGATCTTAGCCCCAATGATATTCGTCTTATCATCAAACATAATTTCGATGTATTTCCCAAATCTGGACGAGTTATCATTTCGCGTCGTTTTTGCATTTCCGAAAGCTTCCATGATGGGATTGGTAGCCAGAATCTGCTCCTCTGTCTCACTCATTTGCTCTGTTCCTCGTTTCGTCCGTGTCCCTGGCTGATGTGGAGATTCTCTCGTAGCAAAATACCGCATTATATACTTGGCACTGACTGTTTTCCCTGCTCCTGATTCTCCAGATACGACGATAGTCTGATTTTTACCGCTCCGTAGCATATCACTAACTTCTGTCAGCCAGGCCCGTTCCCTTCAGCGGAGGACTTACGCAAAAGCTTCTTCCGCAATGGCAAAAAGATGAGGAGCTTGTGTTGCTCTCTGTTTCCCTGCATACACCTGTACCATTCCAGGAACATATAAGGAATCGACTCGTGCAAAGGGGTTTGTGGCTATCAGTACAATTCCACTGTATGTGTATATTTCTTTCTGCGAGTATCGTAGCCGGATGGCTTGCAGAACTGTACTCATATATCAGTATCTTAAGAGAAGGGCAGAAAGGTCCAGAGACTCGTACCAGCGGGTTCGTTGAGATGTGATAAGTTCGTCAAATCGTCACTAGCTTCTAGCATTGCTGGATTCATCAAAGGAGGTAGCTTCGAGTTATTATCTAAAGCGAGGGCCTCTGCAGTAGTTTCTATTGTCTTGGTCTATATTAGGGGGAAATATCAGCATACATCTAACATAGAGAAGGAAGTATTGATGAGTCCCTAAGCTGGGAAAGACACACCTCTCCATTTGCAAGGTTGAAGACAAGTGTAAACTTGTCTCCATCTGAGGTCTTCGAGACAACTTCTGAAGCCACCCATCCCTCTGTGGCATCTGGCTGCCATGCTTTCGTTCCGATATCATAATTGTGCGCCATCGAGGCGGTCTCGATGGATAGAAATTTCCCTTTCCTTAAACTCCTTCAACTGGCAGAATAGTCTAAACGCGAGAGGTGCGAGGTTAGCCTGCATGAACGACCGCGTCGAAGGATGACTGATTGTAGGTAGAGGTAGTTGTAGTTGTAGATTGCAAGTAAGAATCAAGATGAAGATATGCCACTGCAGAAGGTCGGAGTCTTTGCAGTCAACAATCTGTTGTCGACTCATCAACAAAAATATTGGGGTCGGTATGGAATGGAATTACCTCTGGCAGGGCGGGAGCTTTCGCGAGGCACAGGGTTTATTTGGCGCTAGAGCAAGTCAAAAAGAAAGGGGTCGTTGGGGTCCATAGATTTGATGAATTGGGATCTTCTCCTTTTTTCTGCTTTGTGGACCTGTCGACCGATTCTACAATTTGTTTGCTACTGCAAATTGCCGACGCATGTCGTCGTGATACCCTTCGCATGAAACATTCACCTATAGGGAATTCAATTTATTCTGACTGAGCTGGATTGACTCAGCTTGGGAGAATGTTGATGGCGCACGGTTGGATGTACTTCACCAGTATTCTCACCGCCTAGGAAATTTAATCATATGTAGCACGGTTTTCTTCCAGCGGGCTCACTTAGTTGTATCATCTGTTTGAAAGATATTTAATCTAGCTCAAGTAAAATATTTTCATATTTTCATACCTTATAAACTAATGTTTCAGGGACAAGCTCCTCAAGAACTAGTCAAAGTGTCAAGAGAGGCAATAGTAGACCTAAACGATTCCTCAAGCATTTACCTAGCTAGGTACGTTTTAGCAAAGTTGTAGTAAATGCGAGAGCTGATCTCCAAACAACTTTGAATTCCAGTAATCAAAGTCTAATGCTAGTCTTCTCTATCTGCAAATGTTGAATGGTTTTTTGAAATCCCTCTCATTTTAGTTGTACGCCGAAAAATATACGTATTTGTTGAAAGCACGCCTGAAAAATGCTGCCAGCTCTATGAGATTAATAGAGGATGCGGGTTAATATACGTGCTAGGAAAATTAGTAAAGATCATCATAAAATGTTCTAATAACTTACAGCTCAAAGCTTCTAGCCCGTCAGAAATCTCCTTTAGGTCGGTAGTCTTAACGTCGCTAACATCAGCCATTAAATAGGCAACCTAGCGATGAATCAGTTTAGTAATCACTTTAAACTATAGAACATGGGAAATCCTTACATCTCCCTTGTTATCAGTAATTTGTTTGTCCACGTTGTGGTCTCCAAGAATCTCGTTAACTTGTACTAGTTAGCCAGGCTTTTGAGGATGGGCAACTACTGTTACCTTTTCTCAAAACACCAGGTATGTTGTGATGGATATAAATGATCTATGCTGTATTAGCTCTCCTCCAAGCTTCAGGTTTTCCGAACCTACTCTTGCATGATTGGATTCATCGAGTGTCAAAGAACGCAAGTTAACTTCTGGCAGATTGACAGCTCCAAGAGTCACACCAGAATTGACATATCTAACCAAAGCTTCGCCAACTAATAAGGATTGTTAGTAGCTTCCAGACAGAATTATTAAAAAAGGCTTACCCTCAACGCCAATAGCTCGCTGTGCTTCTTCCGTGCTACCACCAATATGTGGCGAGAGAATAATATTCTTGAGACTTCGGAGGTCCTCAGCCCAAGAATTCAACTCGTTGGTGAAGAAGTCACCGTTTCCACCTGGTTCAGCAGGATACACATCCAAGGCAGCACCCGCAATCCTGCCACTCCTTGAAGCGTTGATTAATGCCGGAATATCAATTACGCTTCCTCGACTTGCGTTGATGAGGTAGCTCCCGTTCTTCATTTGCTCAAATTGTGCAGCCCCAATCATATTCTTTGTCTCTGGAAGCTCAGGCACATGGCAAGTTACGAAGTCGGCATTCTGAAGCAAGTCGTTGAGAGTAGGAACTTGTTTTGCGGTTCCCAACGCCATCAAATTGACCACATCATAGTAGATGACAGACATTCCCATTGCCTCGGCGAGGACTGACAATTGGGAGCCAATATGACCATATCCAATTATTCCTAGAACAATTAGCATATTTATTCAAGCCAATTATATAAAAGATCCCACCAAGAGTTTTCCCACGAATTTCCCAGCATTTGGCGCTGACCTTGTTCCAGGTCCCATTATGCAACTCGTTGGACCGATCTCCAAGTTGTCGGGCAAGGACAATAATCTCTGCAATAACCAATTCTGCGACACTTCTGGAATTTGCAAAGGGGGAGTTGAAGACAGCAATGCCGTGCCTGGCAGCGTATTCGAGGTCGACTTGGTTCGTACCAATACAAAAGCAGCCCACCACAATCAAGTTTTTAGCCTCACGGAGGACTCTTTTGTTGAGCTTAGTTTTCGAACGAATACCAACAACATGGACATCACTGTGAAAGATCAATTAGTCAAGTAATTCCTAGAAGAAGATGTTCGTGGAAAGGCTTTACCGAATTTTCTCAATCAGTTGATCCTCCGGTAGAGATGTTCTCAAAGATTCGACTTGGTACCCTTGTCCTGATAGAATTGTCTGGCCGCTCTCATTCACATTCTCAAGGAGCAGAATCCGGATATCTTGAGTGTCAAAGGGTTTCAATTGTTTTGGTATAGTTTGGGTTCTGGTGAGTTGTGGCGGGAAGTGGAAGGTTGCCGTAGGACTGACGCTCAGGTTGTTCATGGCTGGTCTTTCAAATCCATTGGGAGAGATGGGGATACTCTTTGCTGGAGTGCTCATAATTTGATTTGCCATGTAACTCTTGAAGGAAAGAAAGCAAAGCCATAAAATATTTGTTGGGTGAGAAAATTAAAATTTAGTGAGTCAGGGTGATCACGCAAGGCTTCAGGGTTTGACTGGTAGATTGTGTGCTTGAATGCAAGGCTGAACTTTGGCTAAACAGATCCCTAAAGATCACCTAATTCGAAGAAGCGACTGGGACCTCAAATTTATGCATTTTAATAAATATCATCTAGCAATTAGTCCTGTTGCAAGTTCAATTTTTCTCAGGAATAACCAAGCCAAGCTTCTCTTCTGTTAAATATGAAAATATAACTCCCGTTGTTGCTCTAGCATGCTAAAATTATTAATTCTTGTTGGGATGACGTCACATGACGTATGGCTCATTCTCAGATAATAGGCGTGCCACCTAAAATCTCTCATTTAGAGTCATACCGCGTGCATCCAAAAAAAAAACCTTTCCAAGCATTTAACATATACAAAGTAGCTATAATAAAAATTGCCCCCTTGTAGGATAGCGATTCAACTCCACGAATTTAGCGGTTTAAATATTACGAGCTCACTTTATCGTATAAAAGGCTTTTATATAAATATTCAATATTAATCGGTTGGGCCTTTGGCATTTCTCGACCTAGGCCGTCACATTATTGATTATAAGAAAAACCTTAAAAAGTAAATAATTTATATATTGGAATAGTTGAGAATAGTTGCCAAAAAGTCTCTTTATACACTTATATATATATATATATATTTAATATTTTATGATCAAAAGGCTGTCAATTCAAAAAAAGCATTAAAAAATGACGAGAAGCCCTCACTGGCTCCACATTCACTAAAGAGATCACCAAAATCATGCGAAGCCATGAAAAGCACGTGATAGCTTGAATTTTTATTAATTAACGCATCTACGTACATAAGGTGTGTCAAAGGCAATTGGGGAAGAAGCAGCGCAGTCCTAAGAAGAGGGAGACCTTTGAGAGTCGATTAACTTAGTCTAAAAGCAGCGAAAATAGCTGATCGTGATGCCTTCAGAAAAAAAGCCTATGCAATAACCGCGAAATAAACCTCGGGGCATTTGTAATATAAATGCTTCTCGCACGAGATTCCCCAGGGGAAAGATTTAGGCAAGAGTCCATAAGCTAGAAACCGCCTAGCTTTGCTTGCATTCGGCGGCATCTTGCTTTGGCTTCGCGGCATCATCCTGCAGATTGTTAGTTTACCCGCATGGTAAAGACACTATAATGTGTACTCACATCTTCGTCAGACTCTTCCTCATCATCGTGATCTTCGCTAATATCCTCGTCGTCTTCATCATCTTCATCCTCGAAAGCGCCTACCTCTTCGTCGTCCAACTCCTCGAATTGAAGGGCCTCGCCAGTAAACCAATCGATTGCACGAGGAATAAGCTTTTCCTTAATATCCTCACCCAATTGGTAGTCGAGCTCAAGTCTCTCCTCGATATCGGTTGCTGCATCATCGTCGTCCTCATCTGTGGGTGCCTTGGGAGGTGAGAAGAAGTTGAAAAATGACTCCGTGGGAACAGTTTTCTTTACAACACGAGTTTGCTTGGTGTCTAAAGTGATGTTAGTTGATGTAATAGGAATCAAACTCGCGTCTCGACTTACTCTTGTTACGTTGCTTCTTGCTCTCAACACGCACTGTTAAATCCTTGCCAGCCTTCCAGTCGATCTTCTCGCCTTCAGCATGATCGTAAATAAAGTCACCACCATAACCACTCTCGGTTTGATAGAAGTAAGTCTTACTGATTGTCTTGTTAGTGAAGAACTCATTCTCGGCGAATTGGAAGATCAAGCGGAAGCCGGGTTTGTCAAGATACTCCATTTGTACATCGGTAAGGTCTTTGAGAGCAGCCTCGTCTCTGTCTGTAATCATTTCTGCGAGCGAGACTTGGTTCTTCATAGCAGACAACCAAAACTCGGGGATACCCTTGACATTTTCGGTAGTTTCCTCTGGCTTAAAAGCTAGTTCTGCAGCGTCATGTTCCTCGCCTTCCTCGCCAACCTCGATCTCCTCGGCGGTAGGCTCGGCTGCACCGTTGATAATTTGGGCTCGTTTTTGATACAAAGGAGTAAACTTGGCGAAATATTTCTTCTCAAGCTCTAGAACTTCTTCTTGAAATTCTGCCTCCAACTTCGAATGTTCCTTTTGTACTCCCTTTAGTCCAGCAACGCGACGACGAACAGATGTAGGCAAAGATTCGATGTATCCAGACGAACGACCGACGAGAGAGCCAAGTTTTCCTTGAATCATTTGGACGAGTTTGGGATTTTGGGCAAAGATCGAAGCTGCAGCGCGGTCGAACTCTTCTGTGAAATATGTCAAAGGATGGTCAGGGGGCACGGCGGGGAAATGGAGGAACATACCTTCCTTGATAGTACCAACACCAGGTTGCTGAGCATGCGATGAGATAGGAGCATTGTTGGCAGGTGTATTTTGAGGGGTCCTGATAAAAAAAAGTTAGATTCAAGGCTTCTCATCACCCTTGAATTTTTTTTGGGTGGGATATTTCGGTGACTTACGGAGCAGTTGTGACGTTTGACTTCTTAGGAATGTCCGACATCTTGTCAGAGAGTAGGTAGATTGTTGCTATATGTGTAGCAAACGATCTGTTAACACGAGGTTTTTGATGTGGCACGGATGTGAAATTGAAAAGAAGTGATGGGGGGTGGTGTTGAGAAGTTGAGAAGTTGAGAGTTATTTCAACCAGTTTAGTCGCTGTTTTTCACATTAATCGGCCGGCCCTCGCTTACAGTAGGTCCGGCTTGCTTTCCTGACTGTAGTGTGGGGCGATCTTGAATCCAAGTGAACCACCAAAAACAACAAACGAGCAAACGAGGCAATAGCAAGAAAATCTACAATGATTAACCCACCATCAAAATTCGGCACACGAAACAGGTACTCCACCTGAATATCGGGTGAAAGATGGCAGATTCCAATGGGATCCCCATTGGCGGTCGAGCCAGAAGCAGTTCCCAGGCGACCGACAGGCAGCAATCCACCCACATGTACAGAAGAGGTTCCAACATCTCGACCTCCAGCTTCATGGATGATGTTGAAATGGCTCAGAATGAGGTTTTCTCGGGTGTGATATCAGAATCAGTTCCCACCAGTGTTTCGGCCTTCGCGCATCGCCGTGGACGAGCAGACTCCACTACAAGCTTTACCTATTATCAAGAACCCGAAGTCGACAACCAGTTCCCACAATCTCCACTGCCTACAGAAGACGACAGTGCCATTCTTGATGATGAATCTGAAGCGCAATTTGAACAGGATCATGATGTAGACCTCGAAGCTGGAGAATTAGCTACGCTGAGCAGGCCTAGGGCATCAACTAGCGATTCAAGAACCCATCTACTTCGGAGTGACAGCACTCGTACTGATGGAAGTAATCTTGGTCGAGGCTCTCGTTCAAGCCAGAAGCTATACATAGTCACAGAGGATCTTACAATCGTAATAGCCGGGTTCAGATCCAGTGTTTTGGGGTTTGCTTTATACGCAACTATTTGTGTCTGTACTTTTGGGTTAGGCTATCTTCTCTTACGATGGTTGCCTCGATGGCAAGTTAAAATAATTGGGAGGCAATCACCTTTAAGAAATTCCACCTGGGTGGTCATCGAAGTCAGTATATTTGAAATCATAGTTCATCATTTCAAGCCATGATATTCACACTACTGCCAATGCTTGTGCTAACTTATTTTCTTCTACCAGAATCAATGGGGAGAATTCGCAATCCAGAATGTTGAATCACTGGAATATGGCCGATCCTTATCTACAGTTTTCGGAGTTTCCGAAAAGACTTACTCTCTTTCCTATGACGACGATGACGATCCAATACTTGATGATTTGCGAATACTTGATTACCGATATATGAGATTTGTTTTCCATCCTGTAAAGGATAAATTTATTCTTAGCAACAGCTGGAAAGATCCACTGTGGACAGACGTCAAGTCTATTCGTGCAGGTATAGACGTAGATGAAAAGGAAAGCAGAGAACTTGTTTTTGGAAAGAACTTGATAGATATCAAGCAGAAAACTATTCCGCAACTTCTTGTGGATGAGGTTTGTATTAATTATTTCCCAAAACTCTTCTTCGTGGCTGACCTAGTCAGGCGTTCCATCCTTTTTACGTTTTCCAAATTGCCAGTCTGATACTATGGTCACTGGATGAATATTATTACTATGCCACCTGCATATTTCTCATTTCAGCTGTGAGCATTATCACTACGCTCATTGAAACACGCTCAGTAAGTATTTCCCAACTATCTAAGTAGTTCTCTTCAAGCGGTCTAATAAGTCTTAAAGACAATGAAACGTTTAAGAGAAATTTCCAAATTTGAGTGCGACGTAAGGGTACTGCGTAACTCTTTCTGTAAGTTCATAGCTCTAGGGTGCTTTTCTTAGTACTAACACCTCAAGGGCGTTACATCCCATCAAGTGAACTTGTCCCAGGTGATATTTACGAAGTCACAGACCCCTCCTTGACACAGTTTCCTTGTGACAGCATTCTATTGGCTGGAGATTGCATAGTCAACGAGAGCATGTTGACCGGTAAGCGAAATCAACATCTAGTACAAATCAGTTCTCACACTTCTAGGCGAGTCCGTACCTGTCTCAAAAGTTCCGGCAACTAATGAATCCTTGCTTGCACTGAACATATCAGCCTCCTCCATTGCACCGGAGCAAGCAAGACATTTTTTATTTTGTGGTACAAAGATCATACGTGCAAGACGCCCACAAGATGATAAGGATGGAGAGGCTGTTGCCCTTGCTATGGCCGTGAGAACAGGCTTCAATACTACAAAAGGGGCATTAGTTCGATCCATGCTTTTTCCAAAACCTTCAGGATTCAAATTTTACAGAGACTCCTTCCGGTACATCTCTGTAATGGGGGCCATCGCTCTACTTGGATTTATCATCTCATTTATCAACTTTGTAAACCTCCACTTAGCATGGCATTTGATCATTGTCAGAGCTTTAGACCTGATAACAATCGTCGTCCCTCCCGCTCTTCCGGCCACCCTCACTATTGGGACTAATTTTGCTCTCTCTCGTCTAAGGAAAAAGCATATTTTCTGCATTAGTCCTCAACGGGTTAACGTTGGTGGCAAGCTGGATATCATTTGCTTTGACAAGACAGGCACCCTTACAGAAGACGGTATGCATTTTCTGCTTAGCTCTACTTAGCAGTACTGCGTCTGATATAGGGAACTTCTTTGGCTCTGTTTTAGCCCACCCTAAATTCGAAATATTTCCATCTTACTTGTGTTAATCTTTCTTTGACCCATCAGACTAATATCATCTCTTTCAGGCCTAGATGTCCTCGGTCTTCGAGTGGTACAGCAACCCGCGAATAGCTTTAGTAATATTCTTTCGGATTCGCTGTCTTTGCTACCAGGCGCGGCCTATGAGCGTGATCCTATCATCAATTACGAGACACATAAGGCAGCTCTCTATACCATGGCTACTTGCCATTCCCTTAGAGCTGTAGATGGTGAGCTTGTAGGTGATCCTCTTGATCTAAAAATGTTTGACTTCACAGGTTGGTCTTTCGAAGAGGGGGAACAAAAATCTGGTGATGTGGAGGAGGAAGAGCAAGGTGGTCTCTCGCCATCGATCGCGCGACCTCCTCCAGGAATGGAATATGATCTCGATGCAAGTGAAACCTTATCTAATGCAACTGTGAGTTAAGCTTTTCGGATAGTCAACATTTACATACTAAAGCATTATCCAGATATCTCCTGTCGAACTTGGCGTCCTGAAATCTTTTGAGTTCGTATCTCAGCTTCGAAGAGCGAGTGTGATTGTTCGCAATTTTGGGTCACAAGGATGCGACATTTATGTTAAGGGTGCACCAGAATGCATGAAGGATATATGTAAGGCTGAAAGTTGTAAGTTGTTCAAGTCTATTGAAAATGAAATATTTTATGCTGAACCTACGAAGTTCCAACCGACTACGAAGATCTTCTTGCCTATTACACACATAGGGGCTTTCGTGTCATCGCGTGCGCCACTAGACATATTCAAAAACTCAACTGGGTGAAAATGCAAAAAATGAAACGGGAAGAGGCTGAATCTGAGCTTACCTTTATCGGATTCATCATTTTTGAAAATAAACTAAAGCCCAGTACCGCCGGTGTCCTCGATGAATTGACGGAGGCTGGAATTAGGAAAGTCATGTGCACAGGAGATAACATTTTAACAGCTATTAGTGTTGCGAGAGAATGCAATCTCATTGATAGGACTGCTCACTGCTTTGTACCTCATTTTGTCGAAGGTCGGCGTTTCACTCCCCAAGGACTACAAGCATTGCTAACACAGTTCCCTAGGTAATTTTCTAGATCCTAAGGCTAGATTATCTTGGGAAAGCATAGACAACAGTATTTATACACTGGATGATCAGACTCTTACGGTTAGTAGAATAAACCTTGTCTCATCTCCACAATCCGTGCTAAACATTACAGCCGCTACCTCCACCTACAGGAGGTGATGCATCACTGCCCTATACCATCTCTAATCTCAGAAATTACTCCCTAGCTGTTAGTGGAGATGTCTTTCGCTGGATGATTGATTTCGCTCCTCCTGAGATTGTCAGAAGAGTAAGTTTTAAATACGACGAATCACCAACGCAGCTAACCTAGTACCAGATGCTTGTCAGTGGGCAAATCTTTGCTCGTATGTCACCAGATGAAAAGCATGAATTGGTGGAGAAGCTGCAAAGCATCGACTATTGCTGTGGATTCTGTGGAGATGGAGCCAATGATTGCGGTGCATTGAAGGCAGCTGATGTTGGCATATCTCTCTCTGAGGCGGAAGCATCAGTGGCTGCTCCATTTACCAGTCGGGTGTTTGATATCACATGCGTCCCAGAAGTAATTCGGTATGATTCGCGTCCTTCAAGAATAGATTAGTCGCTAACGCCCAGTTACAGCGAGGGTAGAGCAGCTTTGGTAACTAGCTTTAGTTGCTTTAAGTACATGAGCTTGTATTCGGCTACACAGTTCACCTCTGTCAGCTTCTTATATGCGTCAGCATCTAATTTGGGAGATTTTCAGGTAGAATCATCTTTCTTTTCAAGTCACTCTCATTAGCTAATGAAACCAAGTTTCTCTTCATTGATCTGCTCCTAATATTGCCAATTGCCATTTTCAGTAAGTAATGCCGCAACTCTCAGGAAATTTCTGTTAACCTAATCTAGTGGGATGGAGTGGACCTTACCCAGTCCTATGTCGAAAGCGGCCGACAGCAAATCTCGTATCGAGGAAAGTGCTGACTCCTTTACTTGGCCAAATTTCCATTTGCATCCTAATCCAAGCTGTTGCCTTCCAAGCGGTGCGGAAGCAACCTTGGTAAGTTATGACTAAATGGATTAATTTACTTCACATCTAACCTATCTATCTAGGTACATCCCACCCCATCTCGATAGAGAGAGGTCGAACATTGAAAATTCCGAGAATACCGCCTTATTTCTAATATCGTGCTATGAATACATCCTATCCGCTATTGTCCTAAGTGTCGGCGCTCCTTTCCGCCAATCTATGTCACATAACTGTAAGTTTTCTACTCCTTAGAAATTCAACCATGCTGACTGATTTACAGTACCTTTTGTCGTCACTCTCGTCGTCGCCTTTCTAATTTCTACATATATGCTTTTTGATCCATCTGATGCGATAAGAAGCCTTATGCAGTTGACCTATATGGCTTTGGATTTTAGATCATTTATTTTGGCGTTAGGTATTGGATATCTGGCGCTGGCTTGGACTGGTGAAAACTACATATTTCCTAGGGTCGGAAAATATTTGGGGGCTCTCAAAGCCTTTATCACCAGGAAAGCGAAGACACGAAAAGCTTACAAGCTTGTTCTAGAAGATTTACGTATGCTGCAATAACGAGGATTATATAGACATAGACATAATTGTTGTACAATAAATGTAAGACTTAACATATATTCTTCATACCTACGAGCTCTCTCTAGCTGTCACTTTTTCCTATGATTAAGTAGGTAGCTATTTTTCATCACAATAGATATTCGGAGATTGTATTTGAAAACAATTGTTTACAGAGAGTTATATCTGTAGCCCTTGTAATTACTGCAGTTGAAATATTTTCCTATTTCATTCACTGTGCTTAAGCAAAAGCTGAGGGGTGTACGGTTCAACTTCATTAGGATGATTGCCCGCTTTGATCTCGATTTCAAACAGCCCGATGGTTTCCATTTTGTAGACCCATCCTCCCAAATAAATTCAAACTCTAATCACAGTATCGTATTAACATTTACTTGAACATTTACTTGAAGATTAGAAATTTCCTGAAATATTATCATCACGAATATCGGTAAGATAGAATCCTCCTTCCCATACCACCCATCTATCAACTAACCGTCCCTCCCCACAAAGAATGGCTCCTCGATGGAGGCTCCCTAACGCTATAATCCAGCCCGGAATCCGACGCCAGATTCGTCAACGCATCGAGATAATCAAATCCACGTCTCTGGAAGAAACCTACAAGCGTAAAATGGGCTTATGTAGAGCTTCTTCGTTCTAGACCCACTGCCATTGAGGCCCCTGCTGCCCATGAACAGCATTATGAAGTCAGTACGGGTATACTGGCTGTTTCTCTGGGCCCTAGAATGAAGTATTCGTGTTGCTAGTATCCGAATGGGGGTGAGACGCTGGCCCAGAGGGGAGATTAGAACCTCCCGCCATTAGATCGACCCGTTATAGTTTCTCTCACAATAGGCCATTGAATCATATGAATGAATTAACATGGGCAACCGTGTATTGTTCCCTCAGATATGTACAACGCTTGATCCCCGTAATAAAGCCCTGGATCGATTGACATCTTCCTCTAATAGCTTCCCTCCATTCTATCCCCAGCACCAGTGTCTTCCCAGCGAACCCTTCAATGGTCCCATGGGTGTTTCCAGCCGAGTAATGCAGGTCCTTTGGAGGTGTTAGTGGATTTCGGAGCTTAGGAAGGGCGCAATGTAAGTAGTACCGTCTTTTTTCGCACGATACATCAACTAATTGAGCAGTCAGTCAGGCTTCTTCAGCTGCAGTCTCCCAAAAAGCTGAGGTACATACGAAGAACCACATGCTTGCTCCCAAACCCGTCGCCGCAATACGGTAGAGGGGTCGGACCGGATGGATGTGAATTGGATGTTTTCCTGCCATTGTGCTTGGATTTTGTCAGCTATGCAGCCATAGAGAAGGGAATCTTGGCGATTCCTTACACTTTAAGAACAGTTCTCTTGCCACAATCAAATATTTTGGACTGAGAGGTGAAGTTGTGCTTCGATTGTTCTTCGAATTTCATTCTGCAAGTCGTTGAGAAGACAAGGCTCAAAGAAGAAAGTCGCTTAGTCAGCCACTGCTATACGAAGTACTACTGTATTTGTACCTCGCCTTCCTCAAAAGCCTCATTCCTATTGATATTGAATAATTGAAACGGCGCCCCCATCCTATTGTTCGATTCCTTTCTATAATCGACAATGCTGAGCGCCATTGCATTTCATCAGCTCCAGCTCCCTTGACTTTATAATTTATTTATCCTCTTCATCCTCCGAAACCACTTCAACCTTCCCTCTTCCGCACCCTTCCTATACTTTCATTCATGAACCATTTCTCCGCATAGTCGCATTTTGCGCACCCATTCACAGCTTCTATTCCTTCTTTCATGCAGTCGCAAGACCCTCGAACTTCCACAATGGCGACTCCAACGTCAAACCAAATACCAAGTCCGCCTTCAACCACCATCTCTCCTGGTGCATCAGCGCCGCAGAATGCCCTTGCTCAGCGCCGCTTCAGAGGCTGCTCCAAAATCACTGAGTATGAAATACTAGGCAAGCTTGGAGAAGGAACTTTCGGAGAGGTTCATCGTGCAAGGTCCAAGGCGACTGGTGCAGTGGTGGCTTTGAAAAAGATTCTTATGCACAACGAAAAGGATGGCTTTCCAATCACCGCCCTGCGTGAGATCAAACTCCTCAAGCTTCTAGATCATCGGAATGTTCTTCAGTTGCTGGAAATGTCTATCGAGCATCATCAGAAGCCTACAGACAAGCGCAAGCGCTCTATTATGTATATGGTTACCCCGTACATGGACCACGACTTGTCTGGCCTTCTCGAAAATCCCTCTGTCGTCTTCACTGAGCCGCAGATTAAGTGCTACTTGATGCAACTCTTGGAGGGACTCAGATATCTGCACGACAATCACATCCTGCACCGAGACATGAAAGCAGCAAATCTTTTGATCAACAACAAAGGCATCCTTCAAATCGCAGATTTCGGATTGGCTAGACATTACGATGAACCTGTACCAGTTCGTGGCGGCGGCGGCGGAGAGGCTCAAAGAGATTACACTACTCTTGTAGTCACTCGCTGGTACCGTCCACCTGAGCTGCTGCTTGGCTTGACAAAATATACAACCGCAATTGACTTATGGGGTGTTGGGTATGTTCGCCCTTCCTCAACTTTATCCCTGAGATTGACTAACATTTTCAGATGCGTCTTCGGCGAGATGCTAGTTGGAAAACCCATCTTGACCGGTGAAACTGATCACCATCAGATGAAGCTCATCTTTGAACTTGTTGGTAGTCCTACAGAAGACAATATGCCAGGATGGAAACATCTTAAGTGCGCTAATCTTGTTGGTAACGCGCCTCCCAGACCTTCAACTCTGCCACAACGCTTTCGAGAGTATGTATTAGCTTTCCTTAACAAGTTTGCACGTCTCACTGACAAATTCCAGATACGGTTCTGGTGCTATTTCTCTATTGAGCGAACTCATGAAGTTAGACTGGCGAAAGCGACTCAATGCAATAGATGCTTTGAGGCACCCTTACTTCAGAAATGCTCCATTACCCGCTAAGCCGGGCGAGATCCCAACATTTGAGGATTCTCATGAGTTGGACCGCAGAAACTTTCGTGGACAAAAAGGAGGACCTCCTCCAGCTCCAAAAGGTGGAACCGTCGGAATGGGACCAATAGGCGGTTGGAATAGCGATGCAGCTACAGGTAACAATCCAGCTTTTGCGAACGGCGATGGCTATGGACGATACCCCCCTCCTCATCAGAATGGTAGCCGATACCCACCTCACCCTGGCCACACAAATGGTGGACCTCCTGGCGAAGAACGAAAGCCTGCTTGGAGAAGAGATGACCGACGCCCCGATAACCGCCTTCCACCTAAACCCCCACCGCCAGCTGAGTTTGATGGAGGCAAATCAGTTCGAGATCCATATAGGTCACGTTCTCGAGATCTTGATCGTGGTGGTGATAGACAAGGGCAGAGACCAAGAGCGAACGTCGATACCTACATTCCAAGCTACGGCGCAGATAATGGTCCTCCAAGACGAGATGAACGCCCTAGGGATCCAAGAGATGACCGACGAAGACGAGATGAGAGGGACGACAGGAGACACGATAGAGGAGGTAACAGGCTCGACTACGATGACCGTTCGCGGAATGGACGTACAAGAAGCCGCAGCCCAATCCGAGAACGTGAGAGGGATAACTTCAGAGAGAGGGAGCCACTAGACCGCGATAATATCTACCGGAGATGAGCGTTGGCAAGATTAATTGGTTGAGCATGAGATGAGCATCTTTATGATTGATTTGATTTGGTTGAGCGTTTCTACGGGACCATGAAACTAGGATATTCTCTCAAGAGACGGGTTGGCGTAAAAAGGAGTTTGGTACCCGTATGGCGATTGATTAATGGATGGTTTACTTCTACCGACTTATGGGACACATGATTACTTTACAAAGAAGGAAGGGATTCGGTTGATTCTGAAACTACGTTTCCAACTTTCAAAACGAAAGGAAATAAGTACGATAACCTTGTAATTTTCAGATATTCCTCAATACAAAAAAAACCTTGGTTTTCATGATTTGTTGGGGTGTTTTGAGATGTGATTAGGTGAGTATTGAATTATTACGATGCAGGCTTTCTACCAAGGTACTTGTAGATGAATACTTGGAGACATGCAGATTTCAAGGAGAAGGATGGGGAAAAGTGGAAAGGGAGCAAGTTAAATTAGCAATATTAATTTAGGTACTTAAGTTAATGATATAGAATGGGGAGGCTCTCGTTCATTATGAAAATTAAGTGAAAGCTTACCTCTTCTACTTTTTTCTCTTGTTATTTTCGAGATTATTTCCTGAGGTAAGAGATATTGATTGTAAGATCTTAGGTGACTAGGTCAATGTAGTTGTGATGAAAGTTTATGAGCTCTTACATTTAAAATGTATGTGAGTGAGAGGGAAACTGAGTAGTTAAAAGACATGAGAATATATTTGACGGATAGATGTTTTGCTAAATTATTGAGAATGGCAAGTCATTGACCGTATTTGTAAATAGCTTCAAAAAAGTGCTGAGTGCAAGTTGTTCAAAACAGCTCACAATCTCTCCTAGCACATCAATACCAGGAACAACACTCTATTCGATGGAAGGTACCTATCTACCTAACTCCCCCGATGCAATTCGTACAATTTTCCCGCTCCCTTAAATGCTTGATCCAATCTACTAAAATATATTCGGATACCTCTTTTTGTAACTAGTCACTAGATCAGCTAGGCGCCCTAGGCGCCTGCCGTCCTACTATAGTCTTTGACTTACATAATAATAATAATGCTTGATCTGTACCAACTCCTCGCCAAGCAAAGCAACAACTCTAAACAAGCAATGATATCATTCTTTACACCGAAACTCCGTTAATCTTCCCCCGTAACATAATTAAAGAATGCGTCCTCAACTAGTCCTGGGAGGATTCAATTGTAAAAGCTCGAATTCCTTGTACCGTCGCAAATATTTAATTCCACGTCTATATGCCTTAAGTAATTCACCAGGTACTTTGAACGTAGAAACTTTCCCAACGCTGTCAATGACAACTTTGGCGTCGTGAAACATGGGATCGAAAACAAGGAGATTTTTAGTGCCGTCTTTTAGGATCTCGAAGCCAATGATTGTCATAGAATGCCCTTCTGGAAGTTAGTGGGGGATTCGAGGAAGTTGAAGGAGTTGGGCTCCATACCTGGGTGTTGGAAATATAAAGGTGGTAAGGAAGTGCGCCAGACTTTGACTTTGTCATCGTCGTGGCAAACGCTTCGGAAATAGGCATGGACCCTTTGAAAGAGCAGCTGGTCTGCAATTGCCTCGCCCTTCTTAGGCTTAAGTGCTTGGGCGCTGCAACTGTGTAGGTATTAGCTATATAGGTCTTTGGAGGAGACGATGAGTGAACTTACGATATGTTGAGACTGTTCAGCATTGCTTGTGCCTGAGAATGATCAAGTTAGCAGTAATTCTCGAAAAATAGTTTGCGGCTTCAAATGGGCATCTGCTTACATCTGGAGTTCCAATATATTTTCTTGTCCCCCGAATCCCACCAGTCTCGATTCTGCCAGAAGCATTGATGCCAAGGTCCCAAGCATGTTCGATGTATTCCTGGATTTCGAAGATTGTTGGTATTTTTCCATTGAAGTATGCGTGCCCCTGAGATTCCGTGCCAATGATCCAGGAGGAAAGCATCTGGATATTTCGATACCCGCAAAATCCTCCTATGTCATGGTCAGTTTCTTCAAGATTAATTTCCATCAATTGGTGCTGCGGAGTTGCACATACCCTCTCTCTTGAGTTTTGACACGTGCTGAACCGCAGGATGGCACAAATAGACAACGCCGACTTTAGGATCTTGTTCCAGTAGCTGGCCGATGACTTCCACAACGCCTGCCACATGATTGGTGGGCACCTTGACTTGGTGTCGTTTCCCATCACTCTCAATCTTCGTGACATTCTTGTACTCGCCATCCGACTCTAGCAGCTTTCTTATAGAGGCCGGCATCTCTTTCTCGGAATGGTGAGGGCCAAGCTCGGCTTTCTAGGTAATATAAGTTTCATCCATGAATTCTGAGAGGCGGGAATGACTTACGCCCAGCTGCTTTTTTACACCTTTACCTTTAGGTGCTGATTTGGCCTCGGGCATCTTTAAGATCTGTTTCCAAGCCGCCTTGGCCGAAGACTGCGAGATCGTGCTTTCTGAAGCCAAATGGGTGTCCTGGTCATCTGGAGTCTGGAGTCTATTGATAATTTTGTTGTGGAATGCGGGTCGCTGGTCATCTTCCAATATAACACTCTTACGGTCTGTTGCCTCATCGTTCGCTTCAGCCCCATGCATTTCAATATGGCTGTCAAGCTCCTCTAATAAAAGAATCTCCCCACAGTTCTCAACTGGACAGTTCGCGTATTGGATGTCTTCATTGAGAACTGCTGCAATACTGGCATCATCCTTTACAACGAACGGAGAGGGAGAATCACCCTCAGGATGCAAGGTCTCTATGTGCAGCTGCTGAATCATTAGCCAATCCATCCCATTCACGGGCTTTGCGACAATCTTTTAACTTGATACTTGCCATAATTTGGTATTCGCTCTCTGCTTTAAAGCCGCAAAAAGGGCATAATATTAGCTGATCCATGGCGTTGGAAGTTGTTAATATCGTACTGTGCAAACAACAGCCTGGTAAGATCACGGTTTGTTGATCGTGGTTTGATGGTTGAGGAAGAACATATGAAGTGACCAGGACTCTTCAATTTTTATCTATTATTCTGTTGTGTTTGCTTCACTCCATCATTTTTGTTGTTGACTATGGCTGGGATATTTTTGTGAATCTGCGACGAGGCTGTCAGCATTGGCAAGCGCGACTCGCCAGGCTGGATGTCGCTTACAATATTTATACAACAGAGTTGGCTTAGTTGTTACTTCTAAAGTGGGAGTTTTAATTCTTAATAATGAGATCTTGAATAATTCATATCATCTGAATCTTAGTGTCATGGATATAGCATGTTTCTTAAACATGAAAGCACAGCATCTTCACAGGCGCAATCATATATATGTGTGTGTGTGTAAATTTTTCTACACACGTAGAGACTAGCTCAGTTAAAGTTAGATAAGGCGGGCTATATGAATACTAAGTCAGTTATCACAGATGATTATCGTTCAAAGAATTAATTTCTAAGGGGAAGAGGCAGATTTGGGGAATGGATTCAGTGAACAGATAGAGCTAAACTAAAACTATTATAGCTATAGCTATTTAATTTGGACCTGCCATTGCGTCTTCAACGAGAATGGCAGCATGTATAGCTTCACCAGTGGCCGTGCGGATTTGATAGACGAGGGCAGCATACACACGAGAGAAAGGATAGCGGAGGATAAATGTAAGCCTGAAGTAAAGTTAACCTTAAGGCCTTGCGGTTAGTCTGAGGCTTGGAATCTCTTAGAGGTTGGGAAGATTCACAAAGACTGCAGTTCCTAGAATGACTTTTGGCTGAATGCATATTGTCTATCATTTTTTTAATAGAATCTTGCCATATCTATAGCCTTGGCTTTGGTGTCATCAAATCAATCCTACCACAAAAGCTATCCTAGCAAACCCCATAGAGTATCAACCATGCCACTGTCTTTCGTTACATATTTCCCTTTCCCACCTCTCAAACCTTGAGGCCCTTAAGTTTGTCTGCAGCTTCGGCAGGTTCTGCAGTAGGCGTGGGCCCAGCAGGTGCAACCTTGACCTTTGGAGCTTTCTCAACCTTTCCTTTTGCCTTTTGGGAAGTGCTGTCCTTGGGCAGTTCTTTTGAGAAGGGAATAAACTCAGGGGCACCGGGTAGGTATTTTCGAAGAGGTTCTGGGACATTGAAACCCTATATTCAAGTTTAGCATGATACAAGACTTCAATATGACAGGCATGGACTCACCTCCTTAGTTTGGAAGTTCTCTAAAAGACAGCACAGAGCTCTCTCCGTCGCGCAAAGCGTTGAGTTTAGCGCATGAACATACTTCTTTCGAAGCTCAGTCTGCAATTTGGGACCAAATCGGATCTCAAGAGCTCTTGATTGGTAATCCGTGCAGTTTGAGCAAGAAACAAGCTCCTTGTATTCACCTTGGAAAGGGAACCAAGCTTCGAGGTCAAACTTCTTGGCAGCTGCATTGTTAAGTGCTCCAGAGACAATTGCAACAACTCGGTATGGGACACCTAGAGACTGGTAGAACTCCTCGGAGATTCTGATCATGTCATCAAACGTTTCCCATGATTTCTCAGGATCTGTGAGAACGAATTGCTCGACCTTCTCAAATTGATGGACTCGGAAAATTCCCCACGCATCTCTGCCATGAGATCCGGCTTCTCGTCGATAACATGAACTGAATCCAGCATATCTTGGGAGAGTAGATTAGTACAAACTCAGTAATCGAAGAAGCTCCAACTTACTTGATTGGCAAATCCCTTGCAATCAACCACTCATCCGCATGAAAGGCAGAGATTGGCTGTTCAGAAGTAGCAATAAGGTACTTGTCATTCTGAGCATCGCCATCAACAACCTTATATAGCTCCTCGTCGAATTGCTCTAGCTGTGCAGTCTTCGCCATATAATCCTTCAGCATGAATTGCGGTGTTTGCAGTGGTGTATACCCCCTGCTATCGAGGAATTCTAATCCGTAGTTGATCAAAGCTTGGTTCAAAAACACACCCCATTTCTTCAAGAAGTATCCTCTGTGTCCGACTACCTTAACTCCTCGCTCGGGATCGTAACCATCCAGTCTTGTCAAAACCTCGTGATGCGAGAGGACATCGCGCTTCTCAACCGTCACTCCTTCGGGACACCATGTCCGCTGCAAAGCATTGTGATCCTGAACAGCTAAGCATCAGAAATGAAACCAAGAAGTATATCTCGGGAAACAGTAGAAAGTTCAGTACCTCGTCGTTATTCACAGGAACTGAATCGTGAACAATATTGCCAATCGTCTTAATCTTCTTATCCAAAAGATCTTTCTTCATAGCCACCGATTCGAACAAATCTTTCTTCTCCTTCTCAAACTCCGCTTTCTGCTTCGTCAAGTCGTCTGCATTTTCCTTTGCCTTCATCTTCGCCCCGATTTGTTTCTGGACCTCGTTGATTCTCGTACTGATCATGCTGACTTCATATTGAGCTGCGGATATCGTCAATATGTTGCAATTATTTCATTTGGGGATATGCTATCGTAGATTGACTCACTTCTGCGGTGATCTTCGTAAAGTGCGATCACTTCATCGACAACCTCTTCTGGGGCATATCGACGACGCTGGGACTCCTTAATCCTTTCGGGATTTCCACCCTTATCGACGACGAAATCAAAGATATCGAGCATTATGTAATTTAGAGGCCCTCTAAGGAGCTATGAGGGGGAAGATTTTGTGGTGGTGGTGTTCTTGATTTGGCCTTGAGTCACTTTGGGAATTGTTGCTACGGTAGATTATGTTGGTGGGGTGCGCGCAAGGCTGGTCAAAATTGTTCGGCTGTGAGGTGGGATGGACTTAGTCATGTGCATTGGGATGGGATTCCCGAAAGATGAAGAAGTATGAAGCACAAGGAATTCCAAAACTACTCAAAAGTTCCATAGCATTTCCCTGCGCCTAGCCTAATGTTCTGGGTGGAAAGCAACCTCTCCAAACGCCACGCCCCCTCCCAACTCCGGCTCGTTGATGTCCCTATAAGTGTGACTGACTGACGACTGGGACCAGAATGAAATATCCAACCGATACCCTCTCTTTTCCAGAACGTCTCGCAATTGCATTTCCCTCCCCTTGAATAATTCCTTAATCTATCCCTCCTCACATGAGCAAACATTTGCTTCCTGAGGATGCTTCATCTGGATTCTCGCCCATTTCAATTTGCCCAATCATGAGTTCAAACGCCTTGGTGACATTCTCATTGTATCGTGCACTCGCCTCCGTCCAAGCACATTTGAACTCCTCTGCTTTAGCCCTGCCTTCTTCCACCGTGACTTGACGTTGCTCAGGGCGTAAATCACTCTTGTTACCCACAATCGTGATGGGAACCCAGTCAGTACCCTTGATTGTTTAGCCATGCGTGTGGGATAGTAAGGCTGGCATCTGAGACAAGACTCACCAAATGGTTTAGTATTTTGTCTCGAATAACAGCAATCATCTCAAACGATTGCGTGGATGCTACCGAGTACACGAGCATATAGCCATGGATACCAATGAAATGCTTTGAGTTCAAGATGCTGTATTCATCCTGTGTGTGGGTTTTTTGGTCAGATGTCGTAGGCATTGAAACATTTTCTGGGTGTAACGTGTGATGATCCTGGGCAATGGCAAAGGAAAATGAGGATTCTCTTCTTACCTGACCAGCAGTATCAATAATCTCGGTGGCATACTCTGCGCCCTTGTATTTTATGACTTTGCTGAAAGTATTCTCGATGGTTGGATAATAACTTTCTACAAAGTGTCCATCTACAAACTGTACAGTGAGTGACGATTTCCCTAGGCGCAGAACGTTATTATTGTTTTGTTGAGCAAGGAGTGATACAGACCAACAGACCGAGATCCGACAATAGCAATCTTCCGTTGCTTCGCTGGTGGAACCATAGCTAGGAACTAGGAGCTAGTTATAAGAGAGTGATGTCTGAACAGAAAATATGAGTGTTGGGGGGATAGGAAATGAGATTATTCCTGGTCCTTTTTGCACTTGCAATGGTCTTGTATATTAAGATGGTCTATGAGGACGAGGCTGCAGTTTTAGGATTTTAAGCCTCGGTCAAGGTTTGGTGCCTGAGAGATAGAAGTTGCGCTCCTGCTAACAAGGGCGCTAAAAAAAGGAGGCGATTTCCCACTTTCCACGGTGGCAATACAATCATTATCTACGGATCTACGGATCCATTTTTCTTCCGTTTGCCTCATTGTCACAGTCGGTTCTTTTGTTTGAAAGGGTCGTCAGCTTGATATTGCGTGGTTAATTAATATGGCATCCCAATCACAACATGCTAAGTACTGCTCCGAGGAGAATCCGCTATCGCTGAATCTCAATTAACATTTATCCGGCATCATTAAGACAACTTGACTCTTTCACAGATCACTGAAGTATGCATGCTAAGCTAAGCGAGTTAAGATTGGCTTAAGAATATCCCCTTAAGATTTTACACTCAAACAAAATATGCCTAATAAGCTCATCGCGGCCATTCTTTAGGGTATAATTTCCTGAACGCCTCGATTTCGTTATGTATAATCATATAGCCTCGTACAAAAGATCCATCACCCCGGCCTTCCACCTGCTGCATTAAGTAAATAAAAAATGCACCGAGGCCGATCCGGATCACTTGTACCACCATTCATAATCCCTTTCGCCTTCCGGAAGACTCACCCACCCGTAACTTTGATAGTGGCCAATTTCTCCACCAAGCTCTCCAGTTGTTCGGTTAGATCAGTATGGGGATTATGGCCTTCTTCATCAGCTGCGATCTGGCTGTCGGCAGCTTTGTGATAACTGATGAATTCGTCAATGGACATTAGGAGAGGCTGAAGCGTCCTTGTCGGTGATCGCAGTCGGATCCTCTCCTCGATGCTAGGTAACAAGGACAAATAGCCAAGAAGCACCGATAGGTAGCCAAAAGGTACATTCTTTTGTGTCTCGTGTTGTGACTCAGCCTGACGAAATTAGTTTAGAGCACACAGAAGGAACGAGTTGATCTTACCTCAAATGTCTTTTCACGATTATCCAGGAAGAGACTGATCATGCCATCGAGAGGATCATTTCCTTTACAGCTCAAGCTCTGTAGACTGACCCGAGCAGAAGAGCTCCAGGCGGCAAAGTTGATCATTGCCCCTAGCAGAAGAATCAGATGATCCACGGCAACGTGAATTTCTTTCTCGGTTGAAAGGCGCGACATCTTTTGGAATTTGGAGACGATGACCTGACCAGTGACCCCTATGAGGTCCTCAATTGCAAAAACATCGCAGGCCTTTGGATTTTTGTTGGTGACATTAAGGGTGAGTCTTAGAGCTAGAGTTTGGAGCTGTCCAAATTCGTCGAGGGGCTGTTGCAGGGCAGCTTTGAGAGCCATCGCGATAATTGGCAGATAATCGCCCAGCCAAATAGATTCGTTGGTTGCAGTCCTTGTTAACAGAGAATGCGATTCAAGGGTTGACAAAGTCAAGTAAAAGTCAATGGCTTCTCGACCTGTCGGCAAATTCCAGGTCGTCTGATCCTCTGCGGACTTCAGAATGTTAAACAAGTCTGAAGTCAGCTCTCCAGAAATAATATCTCTAAAGTCTCCAGCTTCTCGCGTTTGTCGAACCATCAATTCCAAGCACTTCAATGCTATTGTTCGAGGCGACAAAATCCCGGGTTGTAATTCCTCCCACGCCGGTAGATGAAGAAGAAACTCGTGATGATCTGCTAGCAAACTCTGCGAGACTTTCGACATATTATTCTTCCGATCTTTGGCCAGTTTAAGAATGCTGGCCTCGCTTGTAAGCAACAAAGCGAGTAACCTAGTAATCCCTTGGCGATGAAGCTGTGCTATGACGTGTGGCATGCTGCCTTCGACACATAGTGCCACAAGGAGCGATACTATAAGAGATCCCGCTATAACATCCGTTTCTTTACCTAGGTGTACAAAGAGTCGCTGCTCAGTACCCTTGGCTCGGAACTGCCATGCGAATGTCTTGTCTTTCATTTTGCAACCCAGATCAAGTAGGGCAGATCGCCGCATAGACGAATATGGAGTAACGGGACTTCCAATACGGTCAATAAGGTCTTCCACCTCATCCAAGAATCGGCTATTTGCACCTGCTTGTCTTAACTCGTGCACTGTTCGAATAGAGCTACCCGCAGCTGTCTCATCTACCTCTTCTTCCTCGTGAAAGCTTACTAGAGGCTTTAGACGAGGAATCGAGCCTCTCCGTCCTGATGGGCCTGCATTTGGTCTTGAAGGCATGTCAAATGCTAATTGACCCATGAAATCTTCTTCGGCCAGCATAGAACGCTGCTTGCTATAGGTAAATTTTGGTCCTACATTTTGTGAGCTTTGGCTTGCAGATGCTGACACCGATGGATTCGGGGGCTCTGGGGCAAGACTTTGAGGCCTCGAGAACATTAAATCCATAAACACGGGATCCTTAACATCATTTACGTCCTGATCTCGGTTGGCTCCAACTTCGTCCACGTCCACGTCCATGTCCATGTCCGAGCTATCTTCATCATCTTCTGGGGTTTGCTCTACCAGAGTGTCGATAAGTCGACGTCTAGGAATCTTGAATGGAGATTTCTTTGTAGATTTGGAAACCCCAGCAGGCTTGAACAGCACCCTTGACGCTGGCGGCCTTGCTTGAGCAGATTTTGGGAGCTTTGTACGAATTGGAACGCCCCCAAATATATCATCATCCCTATCACTCTCTTCGGGTGATTTCAACAACCCTTTCCATATTTGAAGACCCTTAGGGGAGATTTGCTTAGAAATTAAACCTGTATCCATTTTGTTCTCACTTTTCACACCTTGAGGCGTCCCTGGGCCTCGTAAAGGACTTTTTGCCTCTTTAGTAGTCTTGATCGTGGTGTTTAGTTTTGGCCTAGAAGCAATCTTGGGTCCGACTGATGATTGAGGGCGCTGTTGTGGCTGTGGTGCCTGACTTGTTGAACGAGATGAGGACTTTTTCGAGACGGTTTTCGTAACAACAGACGTTTTCGATATTCGTTGTACTGGGGAGAGTTTTCTTCTCTTCTGCTGCTGTGGAGCCTCCGCATTAGCATCATTTGGTAGTTTCTTCTTGCGCCCGGGCATGGTCTTCTGTAGAAGTTTAGGGATCGGCCTTCGTATGGGCAGTGCTACGTCGTCATCACTGCTAGAGACATCGAAAATATCGGCACGAATTGGTGCATCAGGTGTAGATTTGTTTGATGATGGGGATTGCTCGATCGCTATCGGGGACTGGTACCCAGATTGTGTCGGCGCCACTGACACTTCATGCTTCATGTGAGCGTGAATGTCCGGAGATGTAACATTATATTCTGGAAGACGCCTTCGAGCTGATCTTCCATAAGTGACTATCCGCTTTCGTGGAGCGGCAGCCCTCTCGAAGGCTGCCATGCTGAGTGTTTGTTGTGAATTTCAAATCCTGCCGTATTTACAAGAATTTTCTCATTTTAGACTCTCCAGAGCCAAACAGCAGCTTGTTTGAAAATCTTACAAGCGCCGCATCAAAGATGTTTCGAAAGCTACTATGAAGTATTGTTCTGTTGTTCGGTTGTTCGATGGGGGCTTGAGGAGGTAAAGCTTTCCGTTGACGAACTTGGACAACGTCGCAAGCGGCTTGCGCTTAGATTGGGGCTGATAAGCAGGTATCGATAAAGCGCTCTCATAGAAATACCTAAGTAGAAACAGAAGAAAATATTCGGAGTTGTCAAGATATTTATCAATGAAAAAGAAAGATAAAGGAAAAGACAGGTGGTATTTCAATACGCGTTCACTTTCAATCAACTTATCAATCAAATTGTTTAAGAACTATAGACTTCAAACAACCAAGGTTCTAGATTGTTCAGTCTTCTCTCACCGATAGCCGCCGCCTTGTGCGTTAGTCATTTAGCTCTATGTTGCTAAGAGCTTGTTCGCCCCAAGCTCCACACGAAGTTAAAAGCCAAAAACCTAGCGCAGGTGACCTCCTTGATTGGCTATCTACTTCTCTAAAAGTAGATTTGTAGGTGTGCTCAGCTCGTTGTGCTCGTCTTGAAACCTCCATCAGACTGAAAACCCCATCTTCTCAGACACTGTTCCTGCACGCAATCTCTAGTACTCAATCGGACATGCACTCGAGCTGATCATACCTACACTTCTCACCGTCATCCACAGTTCTCGTCACGCTTTGCGTTTCTATTAGAATCATGGCTTCACCACCAAAGAACCAATGTGTTGGCCCGACTTATCAATCAGAGAAGCACAAACCCATAGCAACAGTTTCCACTGAGGTCTCTTTCGAAAATGTCCACGTTTTACCCCAAAGCCCCCAGCTCATTGCTCTTTTGACGTGAGTTGGAGCAAATCCTGTGTTGTGGTAGCCTGCTCATTTTGCCTATAGCATGATTAGAGACAAGAATACTTCACGTGCCGATTTTATCTTCTACTCCAACCGCATTATTCGATTGCTAGTAGAAGAAGGATTGAACCATTTGCCTGTTGTTGAGCATACCATTTCAACTCCAGTTGGCCGATCATATGCAGGAGTCCAGTTCCAGGGCAAGATCTGTGGAGTCTCCATTATGAGGGCTGGTGAAGCTATGGAGCAAGGTCTACGTGACTGCTGTCGATCTGTCAGAATTGGGAAGATTTTGATCCAAAGAGATGAAGAGACTTCCAAGCCAAAGCTATTCTATGATAAGCTGCCAGAGGATATCTCGGAGCGTTGGGTTTTGCTACTGGATCCTATGTTTGCGACAGGTAAGAATTTAGTTATTTGCAATAAGGAAGTGCTAATCGAGGTGCTAGGTGGGTCTGCAACCATGGCTGTCGACGTGTTGAAGTCTCGTGGGGTTCCAGAAAATCGAATCTTGTTCTTGAATCTCATAGCCAGCCCAGAGGGTATTGAATCATTCGCCAAACGTTTCCCCAAGCTGAGAGTAGTCACAGCATTCATAGACCAGGTGAGTTAGCTCCAAAGCAGTCATTCTATTACATTGCTCACATTTACTCAGGGTCTTGACGAGAAGAAGTAAGTCCTAAATCCACTCTGAGCTTCCCCACACTAACAGTCTTTGCCAGTTATATCGTACCGGGTCTGGGTGATTTTGGCGATCGTTTCTACACCATGTAGATAAAATCTCCTATGAAAGTTCCCTTAACTGTCTTTCGTAGCTTTGTAGTCGGAAATGGATACTACATATGTACATAACCACACTACATGCACTGCAAGTAAACTTTAAATTCTGGAAGCAAACTAAGTGATTCTTGAAACGTTGTATTACCGTGCCTTTGTTACACATACACTTGTCAAAAAGCTTGACTTGCAATTGTAGTTCACCCTTCCCAACGCCTAAAGTCCATATTTGAGAGGTTTCCCAAAACCCATAAGCACCCTTCGTTTCTCTTAACACAATGCACTGCCCCCACTATCATATCTGCGTAACTCCTGTATTCAGTATTCGTCATCGTCCACTATGTCTGCTCCCCTGTAGCCACCAAGTCCAACCTCGTCGTTCAAAATATCATCGTCATCATCGTCATCACTGAGGCCCGCTTTGCTTGGTCTACTAGCATCAGGTCTACTGCGTGCCGTGACTCGTTCGGGTTCGAAATCTCTACCAGCTTCCTCACTTTCTTTAGCCACAGCATCGCAGGCGTCGACCCAGTCAGAATAGACATCTACCGCGGCTGAAAGGTCTGCAAACAGGAAATGTAAGCTCGACTTCTGAGAAAGAGGTCTCACAGTCGGTAATACTCACAGTTGATGGCGCATTGAAAGTTTTGATCGCATACTTTGCAGGATAGCTGGCCAACGCCGGATTTCTTGTCGAGCTTGACAGAAACGGATTTCTCATGGTTGCAGAAGAGGCATGGAAAAATCGTGGATAAGGGTTCGTTCTTCTTTGGGCCCGTAGGCTTTTTGGCTGCCTTCTTGCGTTTGCCCTTGAAGAGATGATTAGATCAGGGTACAAGGCTGAGGGGGTTTAGCTGACCATTGTTTCTGTTTGCGATGGATGCTTGGGAAGAAATGCGATGAGGCGTCAGGTTTTTAAGCTGTCAGTGATTGCGGATAAATGCAGCGGTCGTGGTCGTGGTTCTGGTTCTGGTTCTGTGGTTGTGGCTTGTGGCTGTGGCTGCTGTGGCTGTGGGGCTCAACTGCATCACATCAGTTCTGTAGGGTTGATCCTACTAATTTATGGGAGGAGGGGCCGCTGTTGAGTTGGGCGATATCGCTGACCTTCTGATAGGCCACAAACGGATTTAAAATCACGGGAAAGGAAGGGAAGGGGGAGAAAGGAAGGGAGATTGAATTAGGTATAAAAGGATAAAAAGAGCAGCAAAAATTCCTTGAAGTTATCATCACTCTTCACTCCTTCGTCAATCGTCCATCATCCATCACCCATCATCCATCGCCCGGATCATCGCCCGCATCATTCATTCTCACTCATTCTCAGTATACAACTACGAGTGACTTTTGCAATCGGTGAGCTGTGCGTAACCTCACTCACAGAATTCTACACTCCATACTGCACTCGACTCCTGACATCCTAAGAATTCACCCATTTTAACATTTTGGGCAGTGCTACCTAATCCCGCCTCATCCGATATCACGTTACGTTCCTGGGTGTACTGTTGTCACAAGCAACTATGGCTTCCTCATCTGATCAGACCGGTCTGATGAAGGAGATCCTCGAGTCCCTCAAGACCCTTGAAATGAACCAGGTCCGGTTGGCTTCTAATGTCGATGCTATCTCTGGCCGTGTCAATGTCCTTGCTGGCATGAAAGAAGTTCGCGATGTTGCCTCATCTGCTGCTCCAACTACTCCTGTGAAAAAGACTCAGCTCACTTCAAGCATCGAAGAAAGTGTCGCTCATGAAGACGAGGTTCCCGAGTCACCATCTCTTCCTGCCAGCCAGCTTGCCAGTCCGCCCTCTCATTCCCGGAAAACAAGTGCTACTTCACGAATCATTCTTACGTAAGTCTTTTCCTAGATCGTTACCTTATATGACCACTTCTCCTTCCTGTAAATGTACAGTACATTTGGAAGTCCAACTTCCAATTCGATGTTGAACATCCCAAGACATTGGCCGATGCTTACATCGTTTCATTTGATTCTCGAACTGACTTCGAGCCTTTGCAGTACATATCCCGGCCAATCCGGCATCAACCCTCTTCCTATGGATTGGGGTCACAAAGATCCCCAGAAAAGAGGACCTGTAGTTGTCTCTCGAACTTCGACCACCATTCGTAGACGTAATGGCAAGTCCGGCCTTTTTACACCCCTGTGAATATGTGCTAACGAGTTTTATAGCTATCGGAGGTAAGCCCCTGGTTTTAGGCGAGTCTGAAGCATTGCCATACTTACTTTTGAATTAAAGCACATGGGGGATCTTACTCAATTTATTATGCTCTTGCGGTTGCTAGCAATGAAATAAAGATAGATCATAGGCATGTTTCTCTTGCAAAATTCCTTCCATTCATCGATAACAGGGACTGATACTTTGAAAGACCTGACTTCACCAATACTGAGCCAGCTGCAAATATTGGTCCTTTCCCACAATGGGCTGACAAGAAGAAAATTGTTTCAATGGATCCCTTGGGCCATCTCGCTCCATGGCTTTTTAAGGACACAATAGAGAAAGAAAATGGTTGGTTTTGATAGTATGGCATGATGTTCAAATGAAGCTTACTATTCATAGTTGATATTAGACCTACAATTGGTAAGTCTATCCTAGATCTTGTAGCGATGACTGCGGGACTAACGCGCGTGTAGCAATCACTCGAGCCCACATGAAGGTGTGAGACGTCTTCAAACACAAGCGAATATGACTAACAGCTGCACCAGCTACCTGAACTTGAGCAAAGTGTCAAGGAGGGTCGTCTGTGAGTAATTCAATCATATTCGGGAAAGCACTGCTAACAATATGATAGTATTCCAGATGGCAAAGTCTGTCTTAACGATTCAGGCGAGCTAGCTGTCACCAAATTTGCAGTTGAGCCTGTATGCAGTACCCCAGACTGTATCAATGTTCAGAATCTGACATGACCAACAGGTTTGGTATCTACCTGGAGTGGCCGAGCGATTTGGGATTGGTCGGTAATTCATCATTCATAGCATGAACTTAGCTTACTTTTCCCTCAGACGAAGGTTCTCTCCGACGATCGCTCTTTGAGCACACTGGAGGATCTTACCCAGAATTGATTACTAGAGGCGATATCAAAGTCTTCCTACCCCCAATAGGTACGCCGTTGAGACTGAGTTGCCAATGTCAATTGTCTAATATATATAGGTGGCTTAACGGTTTATTGTTTTGGAGATCCAGCAAAAATGTCGGACGAGAGTGTTCGCCTCGCTCTCAGAGTCCATGATGAGGTAAAATCCTCCCGTATTTTTGTCCGAAATTAACTCGATCTGACATCATTGAACAGTGTAACGGAAGTGATGTATTTGGGAGCGACATCTGCACCTGTCGCCCTTACCTGATCTACGGTATTGAGGAAGCAGTTAATGAGGCACAGAAGGGTGGAAGTGGTGTTGTCATTTACTTTCGTAAGGAAGGACGAGCACTTGGAGAAGTCACAAAGGTAAGTTTCTTCCACCTCTTATGATCCTCCTCCCAACTTATTGTATCTACCTCGAATTCATCGACTTTTCGAGATTTCCAGAGACATTGATTTCCCCACCCCCATTACCCATCTCCGATCATACGCGCTCTTTCCTATGGTTAATTCCTAATTCTGTTATAGTATTTGGTCTATAATGCTAGAAAGCGTGGGTTAGACCGAGCCTCAGAGTACTTCAAACGTACGGAAAATATCGCGGGTGTCAAAGACATGCGATTCCAAGCATTAATGCCCGATATTCTCCACTGGCTTGGTATCAAGAAGATTGATCGGATGTTGAGCATGAGCAAGTGAGTGATGCTTTTTTCTTGGAGATGTACAAGTATATCTAGATTGTTTGCTGATCAAATGAATAGCATGAAGCACGATGCTATTGTCAGCCAAGGGTAAGTATAACAAGTTGTGATCGCTTAACTTTAGACTAAAAGCCAAACCTAGAATTCCTATACATGAGCGGGTTGAGTTACCTGAGTCTTGGATCCCGGCAGATTCAAGGGTTGAGATAGATGCAAAGATCACAGCCGGTATGTGTTTCGCCGTTAAAATCTTATTTCGTTGATAGGGCTGAAATTTGACTAGGATATTTCACCACGGGTCACCGCATGACAGAAGAAGAGCTTGCCGCTGTAAAAGGCAGAAGCTGGGAAGAGTCCGTACCCAACTCGAACTACTGTAGAAGTGAAACTGATCCAGACTTAGTATTGACCATTGAAACCACCGGTCACGAGCCTAGCAGAGATATCATTACTCGATCCGCACTATTGTGCCTGCATCTGCATGAGTGCCTGACACGCCAATGAAATTTACGTAGAATTCAAGAAGATTTTATTGCTAAGACTTACAACGATGCATGGTGACTTGGACAACGAAATATTGAAAGTCTGACACGCAATCAAGGACATAATCCCATCTGGCTCGTGGCAAGTTAATTTAACTGACTACCAGATATCCCATATTAAAACGCCATAATTGAATCAGGGCTTATTGTCCAGTGGAAATAGGCCAAGTGAGGGGTCATTCATAAGCTAAGCTTCGCTCTACTCACTCTTCATGCATGAATCCTGCACCTTTGACACCTCCATATATCCATTGGCAACCTACCACATCATTTTGGCGTGCACCAAGAAAACCAAATTCATCCACAACCTGACATGTGGCGAGTTTTTTTGGAGTTTTTTTTTGGAGAAAGGGATTAACTCCGGATAGTTGTGCAGTGCATGGCTCAGTCATTCTTCTGCATCTGCATCCATCCTATCTTATATGTTAGGGATGGCTTGTCCCCTCCCAAATCCCAGAAGAATTTCTTGAGATTATCAATTGTTCCAACCCACTCAAGGATATCGAATCTAATCAAGGTAATAACGATAACTTTTGTTTATGATACGATGACTTCCAAATCCCAATCACGCAACTCCTCATCCTCTCGACGGCCAAAACTCATGAGAGCCTCTGCCACTGCTCCCTCACTGGCCACATCCAATGCGTCCAGAAAGGATCTCGCTAGTCTTCAGTCCTCATCCCGAGCAACTATGATTCTCGCCCGAGTTGCCTCTTACTCAGCACCTAAAGACCATACAGCGAAAAGCTCGTTATCGAGGTCGAGTTCCAGCCAGCGGAATCCAGAGAGTGCGGCGGCAGATACGAGGAAGGAAGTTAAGGGGATGCAGCATTGTTAGTACTTACACCTGTCCAGACTGTTGATCAACTAATAATGAAAATCATAGCGGGAGTATACTTTAGTTTTCCGAGTTTCGAGGACTTTCAAGATTATCGGGAGTCTGAGGATAGGAGAGATGGCAGATTGGAGAAGGGAGTACCGTAGTACTCTCGAGGGTCCAGACCCCTATTTCGGTCCATGGGCTTGGCTTGGTGATTGTTTCAACTCAGCAGAAATACACAGCTTTTCTGTTCTTGACCACCAATTTCGATGACTTAAATCATGACCGAGAGATATTCTTCTCTTCTTCTTTGTCATTAGACATATGGATATTAGTCCTCCTTCAACAGAAGATATGGAAATCGGCGTCTGGCGTTTTTGGGAAGGACATTTCTGGGTGGGGAGCACACTTGGGGACAGGATATACCATGGGAGGATGGCATGAGGGTCTTTGGGGCTGGACTGGAGTATATACTGGTTTTGGGGGTTTTTGAGCATATTTCGAGAAAGAAAAGCTCATAATATCTTCTCGAGCATAATCTGTATATGAAAAGAGAAGATAGTTGTACATGATCATAGAATTTACACATACTCACTTAGCTACCTGCATTCTCAAAGATGACACGTAATTTTGAGATTAGTGAACTTCGTCCCTGCAGCATGCAGCTAACTTGGCAGAATACTTACGAACATTGGACCACTTGTAGCTGCACCTCTTTTTCCATTGCCTGATGCATTCCGGATTCTCCGGTATCCTGCGAACTTCTCGATACATGAGTGATTGACCTGGCTAATCGAGATGAGATAATTAACATAGAAGCCTTGAATGGCAATGTATTGTAACTAGAATGGCCTTCGGAATGACAGCTATTTCATATTCGAAAATACGGTACTGGTAGTGTGATACCGCATAGAATAAATTTCCGTAACCGTATCAACTAGCTCGCTTATGGATATTTCTGCCTCAGGCGACAGCTGCCCTAAACTTTACTAGTAGTCCGCACAAATCCTAAATCAAATGGATTTCCAAAATCTATCACGACCAACGACATTCTTCTCAACAACCATCTTTGTATTTAGTCACAATCATGGCTGTCGGAAAGTGAGTAGATACCCTAAATTATTTTATTGATATATCTCCAGTTCAGAGCACATCTTCTAGCGCCTTTGACTCGGTCTTGGGCGGGGCAAAACATATCGACGAACAATTGGCCTGACAAGAAGACAGGAACAAGCGCCTTTCCAAAGGAAAGAAAGGTCTCAAGAAGAAGACTCTAGATCCCTTCACCCGTAAAGATTGGTATCAAGTCAAGGTACGCGCATTGAAATATCTTTTTGATACCAGCATCAACTAATAATTTCTATCATAGGCACCCTCCTCCTTCGCCGTCCGAGAGTACGATATTACCTTGCATAATACGATTTTATTACTTAACTGACATATCTGGGTAGTGTTGGAAAGACCCTCGTCAACAGAACAACCGGTCTCAAGAACGCAAACGACGCATTGAAGGGCCGAATTTTCGAGGTATCTTTGGCAGATCTCCAGAAGGATGAGGATCATGCTTTCCGCAAGGTTAAGCTCCGTGTCGATGAGGTTCAAGGCAAGAACTGTTTGACCAACTTCCACGGTCTCGATTTTACATCCGACAAACTCAGATCTCTGGTCCGCAAGTGGCAATCTTTGATTGAGGCCAATGTCACAGTCAAGACTACCGACGACTACCTCCTCCGCCTTTTCACCATTGCCTTCACCAAGCGTCGACCCAACCAAATTAAGAAGACCACCTATGCCGCCTCTTCGCAAATCAGAGCCATCCGAAAGAAGATGACCGAGATTATTACCCGCGAAGCCTCCAGCTGCACACTTACTCAACTCACCACTAGGCTCATTCCTGAGGTTATCGGTCGTGAAATTGAAAAGGCTACACAAGGCATTTACCCTCTACAAAACGTATATATTCCACAGCTAAACTTTAAGGAATTTTGACTAACTTGGATTAGGTCCACATCCGAAAAGTTAAGCTCTTGAAGGCACCCAAATTCGACCTTGGTGCTCTTCTCAACCTTCACGGCGAGTCCAACACAGATGAGCAGGGTCAAAAGGTTGAGCGAGAGTTCAAGGAGAAGGTCTTGGACGAGGTATAAAGGGTGGGACTGGGGTTGGTCATTCATCATGGGGCTTTCGACTGGTCATCTGCATCGGGCTAAGTTTTGCTTTGGGCATTTGGCGTGATATGTATGACACGTCTAGCAATGGGACTATCATGAATAATACATCCAAAATAAAATAAAAGCCTCTAGTATTTCTTCATGATTTGTGACTATCGAAATCATATTGTGAGAGACGGCTGCTGATCCTCAACGACCTGCTTTAGCGAGGTACTGACGTCGTGATTCATTTGTATAACTTCCTGCCTACCTCTATCTTAGGTTTTTTTTTTTTTTTTTAAATTACACACATCTGAGTAAACAAGAGCTCAAAATTTATACAAGGCCTTCTTCGCTATGGCATCTGACGAATCTCTTCAGACGCTGAAAATCCTAATGATAGGCCCCTCGGGGGCCGGGAAAAGCGCATGTATTACATCCTTTTGCACTTACAGTACCACCATTTCCACCTATTGACCACGCCGATGTAGTATTAATCCGATATTGCGATGACCAATTCGACTCTGAATCCTCAACTGCCACCATCGGTGTAGATTTCAAAGTATATCCCTCCCTTCTACCCCAAAACACCCCTCACTGACACACTCGCACAAAGGTCAAAAAACTCTCTGTCCACGGGAAGCCCTATCGCCTTAACCTGCTCGACACAGCGGGGCAAGAACGTTTTCGCACTCTCTCAAATAGCTATTACCGCGGTGCCCATGGCGTAATCCTTGTCTACGACGTCTCTTCGCGCGAATCATTTCTAGCAATGGAGAAATGGTACGAAGAAGCGGAATCGAATGCTATGCCCGGAGCTAAGATGTATTTGGTGGGGAGTAAGAGTGATAAAGCAAGTGCGAGAGTGGTAAAGGAGGAAGAGGGGAGGGGGTTGGCAGAGAGGCATGGGAATGGGTTTTGTGAGGTTAGTGCGAAGACGAGGGAGAATGTTCGCAGGCCCTTTGTCGAGATTGTGGACAGCATTGTGGGGGATAAGGAATTGCTAGCTAGTGGGCAGAGAAGGGGAATGGGGAGTGTCGCTTTAGGGGGAGGGAACCAAGGGGTGGGAGGAGGGTGCTCGTGTTGAGCGGGAGTTGACAAAGCGG
Organism: Chlorencoelia australis; assembly: GCA_003988815.1. Classification (NCBI taxonomy): domain Eukaryota; kingdom Fungi; phylum Ascomycota; class Leotiomycetes; order Helotiales; family Cenangiaceae; genus Chlorencoelia; species Chlorencoelia australis. The sequence goes on from QYAN01000005.1 coordinate 85,600, forward strand.
GGACGAATTAATGATGGGATTCGAAAGGTCATATCTATAAACATGGGATTTTACAGTAAGGTCACAGAGGCGTTGTTTGGAAAGTAATGCATGGGACTAAGATACCCTTTACAATTAGAATATACATGTCTATTCTTTTGGCTATTCTTTTGGAGTGAGGAATTCTACTACAACTATTTTTTGGTTATATCAGCAAGGACTCCTCAGCAGTTGTTTGAGGTGTCTACATACCCCTTCTAAAAGCCTCTGGTTGCTCAGAAATAACCCAATGTCCAGCATCTATGTCTACAAGCTTAAAAAGCGGAAAGAACTGTCCTATGATTGGAAGTGCTTCGTCCGGAACGTATTTGCTTCGTATTCCTCGAACGAATAGAGCAGGCTTTTCGAACCGAACTTCTGATGGATCCTTGAAGGGGAAATCTCCAAGGTTGTCTAGAGTAGCGGCAAGGATTTTCAATGGGACTTTGAATTTTTGCGTTTTGTCTTCTGTTCGTTCGAGGTTGCCGAGGAGGAATTGCCTGATGGGTAGGGACTATTGCAGTGTTAGAAACAGACCCATTTTATGGATGACTCTGCTGTGAAGGATGATTCAAGGTTATCCAAGCCCCTTGAGCATGAGCTTTGAAAACTCAACAGCACTTGCTGCGTCCTTGAATCACTCTGCCCCTTCTAGTGCTTGATAATTCGCTTACCTCCTCGTAGTTTTTGAGGATCTTTTCTGCTTCAGACTGCCTTGTGATATTAGCATCCTCAATCTTTCTCATTCCTTGTATGTATTTGCTAAAATTGCTTTGGAGTACTGCATCAAGCGGGGCATTGTCGACAGAGATGATATCGTGAACGATTTCAGGAGAATGTAGAGCTAAAGCCATTGCAGTTTTTGCTCCCCTAATAGTCTTTAGCTCATAATCATGTAAATTACATGGCATACTAACATTGAATGGCCTATCAGTGTAGTGTCTTTCAACTTATGCTTCTCAATAAATCCTGCCACATCTTCTGCCATTGCCAGATAGTCGTGCTTGGGGTGATGGGGGGAATCGCCGTGATTTCGAAGGTCCTATCAATGTTCCAGCAACAGAATCAGAAGGAGCCAACGCGCCCAACCTACTATAGCATAGACAGGTCGTCCTAGATCCCTCGCAAGAGCTCTACCCCCAATCTTAGAAAAGCGATGACTGCGTGGCTGAAAGATGCTCACTTACTAATGCTCCTGTTATTCTTTTTTGACCCAAATAGGCCATGCATGAATACAATGGCCCCTGGAGCATCAGATGAGGGTTTTGGTGGTGGATGAAGATCGAAAGCCAGAGGAAGTCTGGACGAGGCTGAATATGTCCTTGTGTGCAGCAAGGCTTTGACATGCAAAAAGAGCCGAGGACGTAACTGGTGTGGCATCATCGGAACAAAAACCGAGAGTCTTCGGACAGCTCTGGGATCAGCTTTTCGATAGTATTGTTATCTCCTTATTGGAGTGGAAGAGTGCGAGTTCTTAAAAATTTGGGTTTGCTCGCTTCCGGCACAGGAAGGGAGCTACACAATACCTATCTCATCTATGTTTTCTTATCTCAAGCAGAGGTCTTGTCTCATCAAGCCATGCTAATGGTCCAACCCCTATCGAGTGCTAAACAATAACGGAGGGAACCGGTACGTTCATATTTCTTTCAGAATTTGATGCCAAACGGTATCAACGAAATACCCAGCTTATTGGTCTATGCTACTTCTATATCTGTCTTTGATTACGAAACTCGAGCCAAACTGGCTCTACTTTGTATGCTTTGATAGCTCTTTGTTTGGTTGTTATTTTAAGCCCTCCTATTTGTATAGCACTTAGCAAAGCAGCCTCAGAAAGACGACAAAGTCGATACGAAATTCCATCTGCCGATGGTAAAGAACGCTGAATTTGATACTGGAAGTTGATAGTATTGAAAGATGTTTTTATTTCCATGTCTGGCAGTCTCTTCCTAGGCACGAATTCTTTGTACTACTTCTCACTCTTTCTTCCGAGCATTTTATTCGCTCCAATGTCTCTATTTAAAAGCTCTCCTTACTGGAAGTATCATACTCTGGCAGTACGTTGCTTCTAATCTCCTTTCAGCGCTGCAAAAAGTCGACGTGCTGAATGGCAACGAGGCTTTGGTTTCAAAGCAGCTGGGGATGATTCTTCACGGCTTAAGCTCTTCAAAAGCCCTACAACGTTTTGCTTACCGCACTTATCGGAGTTAATATGTTGCCCTTGTCTAATGGTCTTCCGAATGGTCTCGTCTGACCTCTCACTAGTGCACTTGCAAGTTTTCACATTATTTTACCTCAAGCCGATTCCTAGACAGTATCCGAACCACCTGACAGACGAAGAATCTGCCCTATAACTTTGCTCCTCTCTCACCAGAAATCACGCTTGACACTACTTATGGCATCCTCTGCTCTTGCCAGTCTACTTAATTTTGGAGCTAGTTAGATTAGTCCTACCATCGCCGATGCTGGTAATTTTTCATCAGAGGTCAGAGGTGTTGTTGCTCCGTTCTTCGCATCGATTTAACTGCATCAATGACTTCAACCGCTATATCACGCCTAGTGATGCTAGTAATAATACTGATGCTATGTCAAAAGATGAGTAAAGTGTTCAGAGCTCAACGTCTTGCTTAAGTTGATAGTGCGAACTCGGAGAAATCAACGACGGTTGTATTCAGCACAACAGGAGACAAAATTTCCATAGGGGATCCGTAGGTACCTGATGAATCTGATATTTATTTTTTTTGGCTACTGAACTGGAGATTTTGACAATGGATATTTAGTTTTTACTATTGGCATTGTCTTTAAGATAGAATTACAATATTATTTTGTTTGAAATTATTGAGAATTGTGGGAGTAATTCCGAACAAGAGTGCTTTGAAGAGGAGGATTCTAAAAGAGGCAACAGTTCTTGATAAAAAGAGGCAACAGTTCTTGATAAGAAGGAGGAAAAGGAGTTCTTAAGAGTTGATGATTATAGACCTCAAATTGAAGAAAGGCGTATTTTTAAAATCTAAAGATGCTCGAAAGGCTTTCAAGGTGCTAGGATCTAAAAAGATATGTTTGTCTTGGAAGGGCTAAGGGGTTTTGACATTTCACGAGCTTGATCATCTTATTTTGCTGAAAGGGATGAGAAAATATCTTTCGAATTTTTTTCTTTAGTTAGCTGTGCTCGTCGGCTTTACGGCCATAGGAGTTATTCCAGAGCAGCGACCAGAGTTCTATTCATAAGAAAAATACAATCTATGCCCCAAACATTTTTACAAATCTTACAATCCCACCGCCTCCTTCACCACCGCCATCGTAGCCTCCGCACTTTCCCTCGCCCTCTTTGCCCCCTTCCTCTCAATCTCGTCCAAATAGCCCCCCCCATCCTCCCTCATAACCCTCTCATACTTCTCCCTTATCTCCCTCAGGCCCCCCTCAATCATTTCCGCTACTAGCCCTTTAAACTCCTTCAAACTCAAATCCTTACAAGCTACCCCTAGCTCCTGCGCACTTCTTCTACCTTCATCAAAATGCGATAGCAAAGAAAGTAGGTTTGAGACTCCAGGACGAGAGACTGGGTCATATGAGACGGAATTCTGGGAATCAGTTAAGGCGGACATGACTTTTCGATTGATAACCTCTGCGGGGTCGGTGATTAGGATGCGGGAAAGGGAGTTGGGGTGGGATTTAGACATTTTGAGGGAGGGTTCTTGGAGGGACATGATGCGTTTGGCTGGGGCTGGAAAAATTGATGAGCTTTAAAAAAGGAGAGGGGGTAGATTGGGAAGACTTACAGAGAATGGTTTGAGGAGCGATGAGATGAGCGCCGTAGGTATGGTTGAAATTGGTTACGCATTCTCGAGCGAATTCGAGATGTTGGGATTGGTCTTCTCCTACTGGGACGTGAGTCGCCCTATATTCGTGTCAGTAGGAGGATAGAAAAGAGGAATCGAATAGAGAGACCTATGGACTAAAATATCTGCAGCTTGGAGGACGGGATAGGAAAACAGCCCAAGCTTAAGTTTTGATCTACTGCCTCCGTCGAGGGGCGAGGCATCATCTGACAATGACAATTTGCTCTAAAAACAAGTTAATCGCAGGGTGATGGATAGAGGAGAGATCTAGAGGAGACCTTCCACTGTGTCATTCTCGACAGATACCCCATAGAAGCCGTACAACTAAGAATCCACATCAATTCTGAATGAGCTAGCACCTATTCCTTCCATTAGCATCTCCCACTTCGGCATGGAACTAACAAGAGCATACAGAAGACTGATAAAACAAAATCGACCTTTCGGGATCTAACCCAATAGCCAGCAGCGTAGCCAAAGTCTCTCGCTTCCATTGTTTCAGCCTTGCTGGATTTTGAGGTATAGTAATAGCATGTAAGTCCACTATTGAGTAAAGCAGTTTTGCGGACGAAGCCGAGGTGTTTTGGAGATGAACCCATTGCTGGAGAGCGCCGAGGTAGTTTCCTAGGTGAGGGACACCCGTGGGTTGGATGCCGGAGAATATCACCTGGTTTGAGGGGAGTTCATGTTGGAGGGTGCTGGTGCTTTTAAGTCGATAAAAGCTGGCTTGGAAAGGGGCGGGCTTGAGAAGAAGAGAGGTTCGACTCAAATCCTGTGTGACAATCCTACACCTTCGGAGCATTGCTGCAGTTTAGGAATTATGGTAAAGGGGAAGCGGCTCAATTATTCCCAAAGAGCGATGCACGTGATGAATTGTGGGTTGAAATAAGGGTTCACAAATTGGACCTAGGTATAAGGCTTTCAGTTGCTTTTATTTCATGTATATTTGGTGTAATCTTATAATGAGTCCCCAAAAACGAGTTTAATCCTACAACTATGAACCCAAACTCCACATCTACCTAAAGGAACATCGTTTATGTACAGGGACATTAAAAACGTCTCGTATCTGAATCTCTTACTGGTACTGGTGAACGACCTTTGCTTGGCTTCATCATTGGAGCATTTCCACCTACTGCAGTCTTGAAGTTCTCCCTGTTCAGAATCTCCATGATCTTCTCTGCTGTCTCTGAACCTTCTTTTCTGCCAAACTTTTCCCATTCTGATTCCATCACTCCGTTCATCTCTTCCATGCTAGCATCCATTTCCTCTCCAACGCCTGGGGTGCTTGTTAGAATAATGCATCATGCATACCTACATATAGGAACTTACCAATCTTATTATACTCCCACACATTCGCCTTCATACCAATCCCATAATAAGCATGTTTCTTCAAAAAGGCCAGCCAGATCTCCACCGTCTCTGGATGTCCATCCTTAATTTGTATCAGCCTCCTCAAAGTCTTCCTCTCAAAATTTTCCTGCGACTTCTTATGAATGAAACTGCCCCTGGGCACCGTCCATCTCTCCGTGATTCGAGGTAAAGGTATAGGTCCATATGCTGGTAGGTTCAAATAGTACGCTGCACGCAGTGCAAAGTCTGCAAAGAATTCGAGATTCCGCACGGAATAGGATCGTAGTTGTAAATCGCATGAGGGCACGCCATATTCAGCTTCTCGCCGCAAGGGTCGAAGGTATATGGCCTGGACAGCTCGAGGTAATCGTACTTCGTCTTCGGCTGCGTCGGGATTTGCTCGTTCGGGGGCTTCTGGGATTCTGGGGCTGTTGTCGAATTAGAAACGGTAGAAGTTTGGAGGCATATATTTAAACGTACGCAGAAGCTTTCTTGCCACCAGCTGTGGATGAAGTCCTGACTTCTCGTTAATTTTAACTCTCCTGAAAGGAAGCCTGGCTCATACACTTCACCTGAAGCATGCCTCCTTGTGTAAGCTGGTGAGAAGCAAGCTATTCTGGGACTTGACGAGATTCTTGGGGTTGCCTGCTAGAAGAGTCAATGGGAATTCAAAGCATTTTCTTGGGATAGTTGTAATCGTACTGTTGCTCTACCAATTGCCCGCCATGGCAATCGCATTGAAACAGCTGTGGACATCTCTTGCGTCGTATGTGGTTCAGTGAAGTTGCTTGGGGTGTGGAAGAGAAGGCCAAAAAATTCGCGGGAGGATGGACCCGGGAAAACAAGGCTGACAATCGACAAGAGCAGGAAAGTTAAATAGGTAGTTGAGGCTACGTAAGATTACGATTACTATCGAGTCAATAATTTACTGAGAATTCATTAGAATTCAAGTCTTTCTCTGCATGATACGATTTCCGTTTCAAGCCAATAAGTATATGATTGCCAATGACTATGATGAGAATAGCTTCACTGCGCAGACTTGGTAGTTAGTATTACATAAGATCACTGCATTGGCTCAGGTTCTTGATTGGTTGTTTGAAGCGCTTTCTATTGCGTAAAGCTCATTATTCTCGTAGCCAGATATCGCAATCCTAACCAATGTATAGAATGGATACGGAGGACAAGGAGCTATTCGTGACAGAGGATGACTCCAATTCAATAGCCGTAGTTGAGGTCCCTAGAGATCTAAGGGGATAAAGCTGAACCTTGGATTGTCCTTGCAGGCTTAGCCATAGCTATGTGATTCGCAGCGAGACTTCAACTCTTGAAGATATCAGTCAGTAGACACACAGAGACCAACCACAGCACTGATGGCTGATTCTGTTGTCCGCTTGAGTTACATTTAGCTACTCAAGCCATGATGATGTAGGTAACTAGCGACATCCAAGACAAACCTTGATTCTTTCGTCGCATCTTTCAATGTGTCTCGGTAGCTCCGGTTGAGGCATATATACTTCCTTCGCTGGTGCATTCCTTTCATCCCCGTTGACGCCTCAACGCTTTCATTTTCTTGTAATGATCCTTTCTGCCACTGGTGTTTGCAGTCTGTATTTCATTATACTTCAATTTGAATTTGCCGCTAGCATGCTCCCCAGCAAGGACTTCCTCAACAAAGGTTCGTTTCCTCTCCTTGTTCGAGAGTCTACCACTAAAATATTCAGTTGGACCTTCGATGATAGTACCAACCTGAGAGAATTCAGGAACGTCTGTCTTCCGATTGTCTTTCTTGTAGTGTCGATGCGGGTCCAGGACTGATCTCATTTTGAGGAGTTGAAGGTCACGCTTGAGCTCGGGGGTTAGATTCGTTCGAGGAAGGTTGTACCAGTTCGAGCCTGCATTGGCTTTCTTTGCCTGTAAATTGAGTTAGACAGATTCTAGGAATATATAACAATAAAAATATATAAATGTAAATCTTCTCAGCGTAACTATGAATATAGAAAACATCATTATTGCAAGGTAGCACCCAATACGGGGCTGAATCCTGCGTCAGGAAGTTTGGGATAATTTTCCTCATAGAAGAACTTAGATGGACTGAAGGAAGGGAAGAAGGTAACATACCTTTGCAGCGTCGGCCTTGGTCTTCACAGGATCCTCCACCCGCCGTATGCCATTTGACAATTTTCGTTCTTCAGGATTTACCAGACGGGAAGAGTCGACAATAGCTCCACGACTTGTATTATTGATATAAGGTTCAATTGTATTTTTGATTCCTACTCTCAAACTGGGTCGTGTCAGGAAATGATGAAGGAAAAGGAGTTCAGCAAGTGGAAGGGCAGAGCTCCTAACTTTGAGAGGGATGTCTGTGGAAGACTGTTGAAGTCAACGAGATTTTTCTTTGCATTTTTCATGCGCTCTGCTGCATCTTTCAGCAATTGATGAAGCTGCTCATCCGAGAGATCACCGTCAGCCATGTTGGTTTGCTGGTTTTTGTAGTATTAAGTTGAGGTTTAAAGAAAATAAATTTTTTGCAGCAGAAAAGTTGGCCCTAAGAAAAGACGCTTTACCAGATTAAGACTACTAAGTACCAAACAAAGCCGATTTGACTTTCCATTTGTCCGCCTCGCCTCACTTGTCTCGAATGCATGGTGATGACAATAATGATAAGACTTCGATAATAGACGACTTGTATAAAAGTTAGCTAAAATAGGAACGTAGGTAGTGCATGCATTCGCTGCAAGACCTTGAAAAGCCTTCAGCCTTGTCTAGATGTCTGCGTTGTCAATTTGTCAATCAATGCAGGACCAGAATACATAGCTGCCCAATGTGATACCAAGTAGTTATAATTATTCTCTGGTCTCATATAAGAGTCGTCTCAGAATGGAATTCAAACTTAAGGTATCTTGGATTTGATCTGATCCCTTGTTATTGTTTTGAAGATCCGATTTTTAACCGCTCGAATCCTAAAGCCGAAATCTAATCCAATCCAACCTCATCATCTGTCGTCCAATCAACTCGAGGCAGAGTATCAACAACAATAACAAAGTCTTTGAGGATCGGGTTCCTCGATCGACTGACTCTCTCTTGCCTTTCCTTCCCCTATCCCGCTCTTGTTCGTCCCCATTTCCCTCGGAGGCTTACCTTCCGTCAGTGTAACCGTTTCTGTGCTCGATTCGACTCGATTCGACCGCACAAGTAGAAGACAACTACGACCCAGGAATACATTGATTCGAGAAGAGAAAAAACCCCCCGAAATATGGACCCCCAAAACCCACCCAGCTCGTCCCACGGCCAAGGAGGACAGCGTCCGCAAGCTCCAATATATGACACAAGTCATGGAGGACACTATGGTAAGTCTTACAATCTTATTAAAACTGCAAACAGACTCTTTTCCCCGGGAAGTCATTGGCCAATGCTAATTTATTCTTGCCCCAGGTGCCAGTGCCGCAGTAGGTACCCTACCCGTTACAGACTTTTCCTCTTACTGACATAAAGCGTAGCTAGCAGGTCAGGGATTTGCGCCAGTAGCAGAGTTTTATACGGGTACATGGGCAAATGTATGGATCCTCTTCCTCTCAGAGATATGACAAACGGGAACTGATGCGGCTGAAAGGTCAACCAAGGACTACATGGCACATATAAGGATATTCTCACGACATATTGGCAGCAGATTATCAACCATCTGGAAAGCGATACTCATGACTACAAACTGCACCAGCTCCCCTTGGCTCGGATAAAGAAGGTCATGAAGGCAGATCCGGAGGTTAAAATGATTTCAGCAGAAGCACCCATTTTATTCGCAAAGGGATGTGACATATTTATCACGGAACTGACTATGCGAGCCTGGATTCATGCTGAAGAGAACAAACGCAGAACACTTCAGAGATCAGATATCGCATCTGCATTGGCAAAGTCTGACATGTTCGATTTCCTTATCGACATTGTACCCCGTGAGGAAGCTGCTTCGCATGCAAAGAGAGCTACTGGACAAGGTCCTCCTACTTCCGGAGTACCTGGAGCACCCCCCGGTTCCACCCAACTTCCACCACAACAATCAAATATCCCTCCACAGCCAGGCCACCCCGCTCAACATACCATCCCCCAAGACTATACACTTGGTCATCATGGACTCGCTCCAGAGCATGACTATCGGCAACAGCCCAATATGTACTCAGCACAGGTCCAGCCTGGTCCAGCGGCTCCATACGGTGCTTCACAACAGCAGATGTATAGTGAGATAGAAGGAATATATGGCTATCCCCCGATGCAACCTCAACAGGTAGGCTTCATAATACTTACTTCCCTGGCTTCATCGTTTCACCAACTGATGTTCAATAGCCAATGTATCACGTGCAACAACAGCGACCCCAAGACCAATCAGTCGGTGCAGATGCTAGCCACAATTACCCACGCCATGACGGTGGAGAAGGTGATGTCGATGCAGAGGGCGAGCGATACGATGAGGTTGGCTAAGTCCAACTATAAATGGGATGGATTACGGATGAGTGGTGGCTGAGCATGGAGTTTTCGGAGTACCCCTTTTTGTAAATGATTGAGGGAAGCAATTGGAAGTAATGATAAAAAAGCCACGGGAATCAGCACTACTCCAAATGCCATAGTTAATGTGTATTGCAGGTCTATCCTGAAGACTATTCTATTTCATTCCAAACCTCGAGGAGAAATTAGCAAGCCGATCAGTTCTGGTTGGACTTTGAACCGAATGTGTAAGCCTGGGGGAGGAGAATTAGCAGAGACCCTAATAGATATGTGAATGAATGACAAACTTTTCTAATATCTTTGGACCATTCATAGCATCCACTCGGCCAAATTTCTTGTTTCGTATTGATATGTCGTAGAACTCGTCGGGATTCTCGGTCTGCATGAGATACACAGTCTGCTGAAGTTCATCCAGATTCTCTTTCAGGATAGCTGCATTTTCTAGACTATCAACGAAATCAGAAAGGAAGGCAACGTCTTTTGCAAGAGCTGCTACGCCATTGGTGTTGATTTTCTTCACTTCTAAGGAAAGTGGGAGAGCCTATTGACTTATAAGATGATGGACATGAGGATTTTGGCGGTGAGTGACTTACAAGAATCATGTTTGCAGCGTGGGAAAGGGCATCGAAATAAATGAGTTCCTTAATCTCCCTAGGCAATCCCAAAAGAGTTGAATTCATGATGTTTGAGAGGTACCGTGTTAAGGTTTGCATGTAGTTACTAGGTTCAGTCTCTAAGGTAGGTGCGGTCCTGTTCGCAGAATGTCAGCTGTATCATATTGCCTCCTCAGGTCTTGAGACATACCAGTCATATTCTGCCGTCTCAACCAGGTCGTCTATCTTCGAGTTTACTAATTCGAATATACGTTTCTCAGCGGTTTTCTTATTACTCCTGAACTCTTCAGTGGCGTCGAGTACAATTGGTCCACCTGCTGATGTAGATGATCGAGCTGCAATCAACAACTGCTCCAATTCTCGACAAGCTATTTCGAAATGTTCCAGGTTGATGAGGATTTGGACAATCTGGCCTAGGTATTGAGAATTCAATCTTTCGACAAGTGATTTGCAGACCTTGGTTGAAAGCAGCTGATCCAGTGACTGTAGCTCACAGTCAGCACATGAAGAAAAGGGTCGAGTAGAAGACTCCAACCCTTTTTAAAGTTTCATCGATAACATTGGGATGTTGAAAATGATCGTCGGAAAAGAAGTAGAACTGATTTAAGAAATTTCTGATGTCGATGCAGCAAAGAGGGTACATCTGGGAGAACGGAAGCACACATGGAAATCTAAAGCATAATCAGCGTTAACTCTCGAATTTGATAGATGGGTACGAACGTGAGTTCTTCTCTGGGCTTATCTGGTGTAAACCAGCTGACATTGACGACCTTGTTATATTCATCGAGGTTACTGATCGGCATAGGCATATAGTCATCTGTAGACACAATCTAGACTTACTTAGTCACTTTCCATTAGAAAGTGGAACGTAAAACAAACCTCTTGGAAATCGTCACTGAATCTCCTTTTAAGCAATTCGGCGTATTTCTCGAAGAGTCTTAGCAAGAACGTGTCAAGAACTGTTACCGAGTACCCCCAGCCCTTCAAAGTGCACATATTAGTGCTAGTCAATAAGGTTCCTGGGGAACATGTTCCTTACATCCATAGTTTGTATGAAAAGAGCAATTACGCCTTTAATCTTCAGCAAGACCTCGGCGTTATCAACAGCATCCAAGGCCTTAGATATCAAGCTGATGGCAGTATTGCACATGGAATCCCATAGCTCGTCAACCTATTCTATTTCAACACAATTTAGGGGTTAGAATAAATGCGAGGACTTACATCAACTGGCGATCGTAGATTTTGTGCTCTTCTCATGGTAGCCTTCTCTACTATGGCAAACCCAGCAATTCCTTCCAGCAAACTGCTGAGACTCGACTCATCATCTTCTATCAAATTGACAGAGCTCGGCAGAAGCAACTCCTTCTGCTGTCTCCGTGTTGCAGCATAATCAGCCCTAAACTTCTCACTCTGTCCCAAGGCTTCGTGTATATGCAAGCATTCGAATAGGGGCGTGAAGTCAACTTGGAGCTCCTCGTTGTCTAGAACATCAAACTCTTCGCTCTCGTCAAAAACCAGTTCTATGGCTGAATTAAGCTTGAAGGCTTGAAGATATGGCTTTTCCTCCATACGCTCCTTCTGTCTTGTTCGTCTCAGTTCTGTGTGGTAGAAAGCAACTTCGCCCAAGAATTGTGAGGTCTCTCGAATACGATAGAGCCATGTATTTAGATCACTCATGACAGCTTCGGAAATGGCTTTCTGGGACGAGGGTATAGACTTTTGTATTATGTCTGCAAGCTTGTGCTGCGTTGCATATTTGTTTTGGATGGTTGGTATCAAATGCTCGTTCTGGAGATCATCCAATGCTTTCAGAGCTGCATAGTACTTCTTCTTTCGAATCAGATCATGGGCCTGGTTGACAGCTTGCAAAACCTTCAACGATTCCAGAAGGGCTTCCGAAGCCTCTGCGATATTTTGACGAATGGCTCTCGTGTCAACGAGTGCTCCCTTCTGCGCCGCTAGCTTTTCCGTGCTTGCTTGTATGGATTGATTCAGTTTCAAGATCTCAGATGTAAGGGCCACAGTCCCCTCCCTAACCTGTTGAAGTTGGTTGACGGATGCGAGGAACTCCTCGTGTTTTGTTAGGCCGATTCTTTCAATGTCTGACTCTCGTTCGTCTGCATATTGAGATAGGCTCTGCATAAAACTGGCGGTCCGGTTGGAATTCGAGGCATTTTTAAGGGCAAGGATCAACTGATCTAGGTAATCAGCATCGGAGGAGGATAGAATAATCTACAGGTATGGATTAGCTCGTCCATCGTAGGATGTAAAAAAGGAGGAAGAGTGTTGAGGACCTGCTGGACAGCCTGTCTGTAATCATCATATTGTACCGCTTTTCGAGGCATAGTTGTGTGTCTTGTCTTCAAGGATGTTGTAAGGAAAGAGAAGTAAAGAGTGAACAATTGATTGTAGGTGGAGATGGAGGTGCTTTGGGCAGGGAGCGCTGCACCACTGCGGGTATTGCCGAGAGTGACACAAAGACAAACATACTTAATATCAACGACAGCATGATCAGTAAATAAAGTCTATATCGTCTTACACATCTTATTCTGCCGAAACTGAGTTTAGAAACTTTGTCTATAGTGTTGCACTAGTCGAACTTCGGGTCAGTCCTCCATTCAAGGTAAAATCTAGCATCTATCAAGCAGTGGACATCATCAACAGCCGCTCTACATTAGCTTGCAAACAATCAGGAATCTAATGCAAAGCTGTTGAGTTCCGCAAGTGCAAAGAAGCAAGTTAGGCAGTGCCTTAGGAGTGGTGTGCAGGAGAGATTATCAAGAATTTACACAGGGTAAAGCTGAGAGGGGGGTTACTTGTCTTGAACTTTCCACACATCTTATGTGGTAATGCTTTGTCTTGCAGCCTCTATATCAGTGTATCAATGTTATCTTGTTTTAATTCCAATACTCAGATTCCACTATCCCATGCGGTGCTTGCTATTATTGTATTAGGCGGCAGTCATGAACACATCCACTCTTGCTGCCAATGGTGTAAGTAAGTCATATGTAACTTCAGTGAAGATGCTTGGGAGCTTGGGAGAGTTGAAGAGCGATGTTAATGATGGTGTCGAAGATGATGTTGAAGATGGTGTTGAAGATGGTCATCTTCAGTATTTTGTGATTCATGACAACCAATTTTGGGCTTTTTGATGTTGAATATTCGAAAGACACTTCCCTAGGCCTTTTGGTGGAGGAGTGTGAGTCAATAATTAATGTGGCCTGTCACTTATAGCTATTTTCTGGTACTGGGGAAGCATGTCTATGTCTATTAGATTTCGTCTCAGTCTCAGCTTCAAGTGGCGATATTGAATGCAAGAGCTCATCTCCTACACAGTCAATTTTAAGTGACATCCCGTGACGGCCTCGATTTTAGTGAAGTGGAGGGGCCGTGAATGGAAGATGAAGGGCTGGATGTGAATAAAAGTGATCTTTTCACTCTTCACACTCTTGCCTCAAGCGATGCTGCCCCCAAGTCAGGAAGGGACGATGATCGGACGATGATCGCACAATTGCACCTACCTCGCTTCATTTCTCATGTCTATATAAACCCCCTTTCTACCCCCTTCCCACAATTTTTCTTTTTCATCTTTACAACTTTTTCCCGGCAAAACAACTTTTCCCCATCACATACCTCCACATAACTTCACACATTTCACACATCTTCCCACATCTTCCTACATCCAACTTTCTTCATTCTCCTAATCTCTATCACACCTTTACACACCTTCACGCGTCACTTATTTTCTGAAGCATCCTGTCGCCCACTACCTTTCTTCCTTCCCCCTTCCTACACTCCCTTCACTTCCAAACACAATCACCAAACTCTTTTGTACTCACGGTGATCGTTTCCTAACATCACTACTGACTCCTTTCGCTACCTTCCTTTCCAACTTCCCTCTCCACCCAGTCATTTCTCACAAAAGTCTCAGGCTCCCCTGCACTTCTATAACATCATGTCATCCTTCAACGCACCAATTTACGGCCAGTCGCCGCCCTCTTCTGCTGTGGAGTCCACCGAAGGTACTCCAGACACCCGTCTCACCGCATTCTCCCCGGAGGACATCAAGCTTAGCAAGGCTATCAACTCTGTTGGTGCGACAGCGCAATCTACTGCTACAGCAACTGTTGGGGATCCCTTTGTCAGCATTGCTTCCAAGCCAAAAGCTGGCCAAAAGTTGTCCCCCACTGCTTCAGCTTTTCAACCCTTCGGCATGTCTTTCAACGTTGGAAATGCAATGTCAGTCTCCATACCCATTGTTGCCTCCAGTGCGGGCTCTGGTGTCGGCAATCCTATTCCAGGTACTATCCAATACCTTGACAATCTTGTTGCATCCCACGCAAGCTCTGTTACTCCAACCCAACCTTCTGATGCCACATCATTTGGTGTAAGTACTGTTGCTTTCGTTCAACCAGATCATTCTAGCTAACACCTTACAGACCTTCAGCACCGATACGGGTGCCACGAGATGCATCAAGGTGTCTGCCATCTATGACAAGACAGATGTCCCCAGTCTTGTTGGGTTGTCCTTGGAGGTATGTAAAGCAAGAGATTGAATGCCATTGTTCTCCGCTAACACAACTTACAGAAGTTGAAACAGATTGGCTTCGTCATCACTGGAAACCAGAAAATCCAAAATTCTGGAACCACTGTTGTGTATGCGCGATTTTCCAACATTCTTGAAGCCGCAAAGATCTACACTGCTATCAAGTTAGATCACCCTGTTTGTGCTGTCGAGTACATCGGCGCGAGTGCCTTTGGCCTGGTTCGGTCTCCTTCTCCACTGCTGCCACTCTGTACAGAATACTGACAGGCTACAGGCTGTCACTCCGAACCACAAGAACATGTACTCTGCCCACGAGGGTCAAGTTATGCTCACTGCAAGCTACCCCTCGAGCGTCTCTTTCAATAAAAAGGAGTTTGAAGAGTCTCTTAGAGCTCTGTTATCCGCCGAGGCAGACTTGTATGCATGGCAAAAACTGCTTGCAACAGAAGCCGGCACTTTCCGCATGGTGGCGGAGTTCGTTGACTCTCAAATGGCACCTCGAGCTGTCATCCGATGCAACGGTACTAGGATTGAGGTAAGTACGATCCCTTTCATTATTTGAACCCAGCCCGCTGACTTTGTTTAGAATATCGTTGTTAGAGTCGAGATGCACACCCCGGATGTTGGCTCAGCACAAAATCGTGCTGCCATGGCTTCGACACCGACACGCTGCTCTGGAGATCGTTCTGAATTTGCAGACCTATTCAATCGTATGGCTCTGAATGATACGCCTGCACCGCGTTTCGGGTCTCACAATCTGTCAAGTTCTGAAGCCAGAGTTGGATTGCCAAACGCCTCGGGGCCCGTTGGAAGTCGTTCGATACCTTTCTACCCAAGTAGCAACATTTTCGGAATGCCATCGACACTTCCAATTATGGGTGGTAGTATGTACCAATCATCACTGGACTCACCATACGAGCAACAGTTCCTTGCTGGCCCCCACCGAGAGCAGGTGTATGGCGGTTATGCAACCATTTTGAACCCCATGGAGTCAGTGGGATATGAAGGTCGGCCATATTATTTTGGTCATCATGGCTATGGCCCTGTCCAACAACAGTTCAACCGCCCAGTTGGCCGTCGTCAAGCTATCAAGGGCCCGTCAGGTCACAATAGTCAAGGTCAGATCCCCAGAGGTCGCCAACATTCAAATTCCGCTGCTGGGCATCACAATCAAGTTGATCCTGACCGAATCCGTCGAGGCATTGATGTTCGCACAACTGTAAGTACTTTTGCAGACCCTCTCTTTGACCATGAAAATGCTTACTAGCTATAAAGGTGATGCTCCGCAACATCCCTAACAAGGTCGACCAGAGCATGCTCAAACAGATTGTGGATGAGTCTAGCCTTGGCCGGTACGATTTCATGTACCTCCGTATCGACTTTTCAAATGATTGCAAGTACGTATGGCACTGGCAAACGTCAAAGGCTTTTTGACTAATTTCCGCAGTGTTGGTTATGCTTTTATCAACTTTGTCGACGTAAGTTCTACCTTTCCCCCTTCTTGGAAAAATGCTAATCCTTTTTTTGCAGCCCTTGGACATCATTGACGTATGTGTACACTAAAATACCCTATGGATTTGTTTACTGACGCATTTCAAGTTCGTCGACGCTCGATCAAACCAGAAGTGGTGTGTCCTTTCAATCCTTGACTTAGAAATAATAGATTCTGATGAGGATATTTAGGCATCGCTTCAAGAGTGACAAGGTTGCTGAGGTTTCTTATGCTAGTAAGTATCTTTGCTAGGACTTCATTGGAAGACGCAGCCCTGATCCAGTGCAGCAATTCAAGGTCGTGATTGTCTTGTCCAGAAGTTCCGCAATTCCTCGGTCATGTTGGAGCCTACTCACTACCGACCAAAAGTACGCATTCTATGGCCCAACTTTCGCTATCTACTCTAATCACATTGCAGCTCTTCTTCACTATCAACGATCCATTCGGGCGATCAGGTCAAGAAGACCAATTCCCACCTTCTGACAACGCTTCTAAGCTCAAGAGAAGCTGTGAGAATGCTGAGCATGTTGGTAGGTCACCAGAATTTCTAATCTAGATAATCTACTTACGTAGTGTAGGTCTTTTTGCTCCAAGTGCCGGTCAACATATGAGAGATGAACAACGCCGCCGTCGCTCTCAATACGACCGTGGTACCAGCTTAGCTGAACGTGAGGAGTTTGGTTTTGGTGAAGATGATGAATTTGATTTGCAACAGCAAATTAATGGTCAAGGCTTCTCATGTAAGTCGTCGAGATATTTATCGGGCAATTTCGAACACTGACCTTCTTCTAGACTAAGGAGCTAAGTCATTTGGTTCATCTGGGCCCAAATGTCCTTGCAATTTTTCATCAAGTGTTGGGACAATCTTTGGGATCTGCCACCGCGCCTGTTTGTGATTCACATCATTTACAGACTGCGACTTGAAATAAAATGGCAAGGCTTCATATGGTGTTACATTTTGATGCAGATTGGACGATCTGGATGACCGCTATTCTCTGCCGATAGTTTTTGCCTCTCATAGAAGATATTTGCTCTCGTTGGACTTTGCTTACACAGACAACGATTTTTTGTAGCGGCTCTGCTGCGTGGGAATTCACATGGACTCACTCGAGCTAGCAAATAAACTCCTTTGGCTTTTGAAGTACTTTCGATCGCAATTCGTGACCTAATAACTATTATATTTTCTGCATCTTTAATTTTACCTTTGGCCAATTACTTCAAGCTTTGGAAAAGATAGAAGGCTATAAGGAACTCATAACGTAACGGTCGGCTTCTGCTCCTTAGTTCTTCTTCGACCAATATGGTAGATGAATCGATTAAATCAGAATCGGGACAACTAGGTTGTTGATGACCGACGTATAAACAATTCATGCAACATTTTAAGCGATCACAATTTTCCTTTAGAAGCCTAAATCTTTTCGCTATCCCCGAAATAATTTCCAATGCTTATTCTGATTTCATGAAAGCCTTCAGGTTGCTATTGTGACGATTCAGTGTTGAATCGTATATAATATTTCTCACAAATATTACTAATCGCTTAGTTTTTCGTCTCTTTTCTCCTTAGTTTTAAATTGTAAGGATCAATTGAAGTTTTTGCACTAGCTAGTCATAAGTATGACATAACTGTTGTAACATTTAATATGATTAACTCATCAGCCAATTGAGGAGGTTGACTGTAGAGCTTGTAATGCTTCGAGTTGGTTCAGGCTCTACGCTCATATTTTCGTAGAATTGGCTTGAAAGCCTCCTTATATCATTTTTGAGCTCCCCGAATAGGATACTGAGTGCGGCCTTTTACTTATTTATTAGCATTGTTAAGAACCGAGAAGTCAGTCCTGTCAGCAGGGAGTTTGCGCAAAGCCTCTGCTAGGTTGGGGAGATCCCTAAAGAGCCGGTTGCCGGTTGATACGGTTCTCCTCTATACTGGGGCTGTTTATCAGCTGCTCTCGTGAAAGTGCTTATTGCAGGAGGAGCTTAAGGTCTAAAAAAATCATAAAAAAAGAGGGATATAGCACGGGATTGCTGGCAGTGATTTTAGGAGGGAAAATATAATACAAGCAACTAATTACACGCGCGTAATTAGAGGCGCAACTGACTATCACAGGCTGCGAGGATGGAGAACGTATTAGGATAATTGTAATTGCAGAGGAAGCCATTCTCCCGTATGCATGAAGCTCTCTATATAGGGGTAGTGCCTGCCAGGCGCTAAATATACTATATCATTTTTATTATTTCAAGCTCAAACTCCATACTAGAATCGGATAACATGCTTGGTAATGTCAATTTATATCTTCTGGATTAAGCTTATCACCGTCTGTCGGTAGAGCCGGGAGCGGCTTGCATGCCGTGTTGATTTCTTGGTGTTCTGGTGGAGGAGTTGGGAATGGGAAAGAGTTAGCCAGATGAAGTTTGGAATTATGGCCATTTTCAACAGGCCTTTCGGGAGTTTCAAGAGATCGTTGATCGTTAGCTAAGTTGTTGCTGTTGTGTGTTTGGCTAGAACTTTCATGGAGAGAGGGACTTCTTCTGATTGGTCGAGGAGAAGGCCTCGTTTGAGCACGACCTGAATCAGGAGCACCGTTTTCAGACCCGCGCCAATATTTGCAGATCTCAGTTAGGCTTGCTGAGTCCGAAAGCTCAGGCGTATTAAGCTCATCCAGCGCAATTCGAGGTGTCAAGCTAATCTCCGATTTCGAATATGATGAAATGGGAGTTTCCGGTGAGCAATCAGGACTCCGTGCTGTTGAAAGGGCAGATTCATCGGATCCTTGTCTTCTATGTGGTGAAATCCAAGGTGGCTTATGATCCATGGAACGAAGCCGCATATACTCAGGGCTGTATGGAGGGCTCTCTTGGGGTAAGCCGGAGTGAATCCGATTCCTACTACTCTGAAAGTTGGGAAACTCAAGGGGTCCAGCAACCCGAGAGAAGATTATAAGCCCGAGACATGATAGTAATAAAATTGACTGGATGATTGACATCCGCTTTTGGAAAACAACCTCGTCGGCAAGGATATTCAGCCTGGTACTGATTGCTAGAATCTCCCTGCGTGATTCTTCTCTCTGGCTCTCAAGAGAGATCACAGTGGATTGCCAAATCTCGTCGTATTGTTGTCGGATGCCTCGTAACTCTGTGAACACTGTTTCATTCAAGCTGTCAATGAAGGCGGCAGTCTTCTGTAGTTGTTTCTTTTCGACTTTGGAAAAGGCATCTCGTAACATCTTCGATTGTTCTTCAATGTACTTTAGTGACAGCGTCGAATTCGACTCGAGCAATTGAAGGCGACGCGAGACAGCTTTGAAGAAACTCTCTTGAATTGTTGGCAAGGACACAGACGCACTGGATGTAGTTGTGGTCTTTTGGGAACTAGTGACATTTTGCGGTTTGCTAGTTAATGGAGTTACAGATGTCGATGAGGATTCCTGAGTGTCTGAAGTCTTGGTAGTATTCCCGAGGTTCAAAGTAGTCGCATTGAGTGCTGGGAGTGCATCGTCCGTTGCTTTATTCCGTTGTACTTGGCTGGTAGGAGGCGTTATTAACGAAGTAGATGCCAAGTTTTCCGACGGAGGTCTCGAGCTTGTGAAGGAGCTCTGCTGCGATTCTGTCGCAGAATCAGAGCTACTTGATTCTGAGTCAAGTTCGCCCATGTTGCTTTTGGAGTTTGTGTATTCTACCGGAGCGTCTTTTGCCTTACAAGTACCCTCTTTCGGCATAGTAAGCACGTCGAGGATAGACCTTCGCCATAGAGTAGTCGTCATCTCTGCCGAAAGAAAGTTGTGTGCGTCACCGATGGACACCCGGCTGGATGCTGTGGAAGCTGTTTCTCTGGCATCTTCACGGGCATTCTGCACAGGGGGTAAGTCCTCGCTCAATGTTTCCAATTCTTGGACAGCCTCTGCCACCGCTTCAGGCACATACTGCTCCTCTTCACCTCCGTTGTTTTCTTCTTGATCGTCGTCTTCGCTATTAGCCTCGGTCTCCTTCCAACTCTCGAGCATTCTAGTACCGTGGACCCTGACCAAAGAGAGTGGACAGTAATATTCATTCCCATAGTGAGTCAAGAACTCAACCCTTAGATATCTTGCCCAAATGAGAGGGTTTTCAATAAGAAAAGCTTGGATCTCCCTCGAGTTTCGAGCCTCATAAGTCCCCAAGTCTTTCCACTTGTCAATTTTCACAGGATATCGATCACTGACACTGACCCGAAACGTCCGGATCATGCTGGAAAAGAATTCGTAATTTGCAAGAACCAGAGTATCAATCCATATGTCTTCCTACTTCATTTTAGCAAAGCGCATGACCAAGCATAAGACGTGAACATACTGAGAGTTCTACAATGATAAACTTGTTCTCAGCTGCACATTCTGAGAGCATGTAAGAGTCCTTGTTTTCTATAAGTACAGCTTTGGCGTTTTTTGCTCCAGGATGTGTTTTGAGTACTGTTGCTCCGGCATCAAAAGATGCATATGAAAAGCGTTCCTTGCAAGTGATTCCTGCATCTTTGCTGCGGTATTGATCTTTACGACGTCCAGGCCTAGCATCTTCAGTGTTTTGAGCTGTAGTGCTGGCTTCAGACGCCTGAGGGGTTGGCTCTCCATTGCCTCCTTTCCTGAAGGCACCAAAATCAATGTATATCTCCCCCTCCTCGCCAAGAGAATCCAGATTATGCTGAATGCTTTCCGAATCTCTCTTCCTGCCTTCACCACCTCCAGACTTCTTGTTTCCAATATTGGGGACCTGCTGGCCGGCCTTTTCCAAAGTCTGCCTTTTCCAATCCTCGAACGACAAGAACGAGGCATCATTGAGTTCCCCTCCTTCGCCATCTGTAGCATGTGCCTCGAGAGTTTGTGAAGATTCTGGCATTCCATTCGTGGTACTCGATCCAGGCTGGTCCGAGGCACGATTTGATTCGCCCGAGGTGCCGGAGGGGTTCTGGTTTATATCGTGGGAGCTCATATTAGTCCCACCACTTGCCTGTTGCCCATCTCCCAAGTCTGCGGCCTTTGCAGGACCACTAGTACTGCTCCAAGACGTTCGAAGGCAGAATTGGGGGAGAGAATCTGTTATATAGTTGATCGTCCTAACCTCACAAGTTGGAGCAGCTGAGGCGGGGGATGCAGTCGAACTTGTCGCAGCTTCGCAGAGCAAATTACAGGACAGTAGTAGTAGCAGTGTAGCTACTACTCCGGTACGTCGAGAACAGGTAAGTACCATCGTGGACCGGCATTCTGTTCAACAGTAAAGGAAAGGATGGGTAGGACGAGCGTCGCTGTAAATACGTTTTGATCAGGCTAGCATTGGTTCGAATATGGTTCGGCTTGTGTTCTAATCGTCCCTCTTCCTCTTCCGACGGAGAATGTTAGTTACAGTTGCAGTCGGTCTGTCGTGGAACGAGTCGGATAAAATTTATGATTATGAGATGTGGTCTGTAGCCAGCTTTGGGGCGAGGTTGGTTCGCTTGCAGCGTGCATGATTTAATCTCTTCCCCTGATTTTAAGATACAGTGCACCAGCAAAAGAGGGACATGCATCGAATGTATTTAGATCATGGGATAGCTATAGGGAGAGCTGCTCGTTTTATCTTTTCGAAATATCTGAGATTCTATAAAGACAATCTAAGAAGATTCCTTCTATACCTCTAATACCACCACCTATCTTTACATGGCCTTTTTCTACCAAGATTAGTTTTCCGGGTTATACTCTAAACACGCTGCAGTCAAAAAGTCTTCATACTAGATATCTCATTCATACGTCTCCTCATTACATCCAAGTGCTTTTGGTCTTCAAGATGCATATGCAAAATTTGAACCTCTGCAAGCCAGCCAGAAGTCCCTCACTACTTGATTTGTTGTTTTCGCACCACGAAGGCTGTGAAATTAATGTCAGCAACTTTGTTAATACTAGCAAGTGGATTAAACATACTTTATTATCTTCTGGAGAAAAGCAATCTTTTCCTTCGTTGTGATGTTCTGACTGGAAACGCCATCACCAAGTAAAGCAGCCTCGAGCCACTTTTTGGATCGTCCCTGGCTGACAACAAGTTTCTTCAACGGCTCGGAAAGCTTATCCAATTCGCTGCGAGCAGCATTACCACCGACGTTATAAATGAGCGCCTGAGCTAGCAAAGGTCCAAGATGCTCCATTACTGCGTCAATAGCCGGCTGTAGCTGATCTCCCTGGTGTGAAGTCTTAACGAATGAACTCTGTGAGAAGATTAATGGAGTGGTCTATAGAATAGTCTGATAGCGACTTACCCAGAACTCGGCAGCAGCATATTTTGGCAACGCATCCTTTCCCGTTAAGGCCTTAAGTGTGAACATGAATAGATACTCAAGAGAAGAGGGAGGTTGATGATTGAGGAGGATGTTAAAATGATAGGATGTGAGCCGGCTAAGAAAATCAATACCGCTCTGTGCGATTTCTGGGTCATTGCTAGGTTCTAAGATAAGGTCAAATCATTGTTGGTTGAAGCACGCACATAAAATTATCGACTTACCTTCTAGAGCTTTTAATATATCTGCAATCCAGACTAGCAAAGCCGCTGAAATCTCATCAATACTGCGGGCTGAAGCAGATGTATGTGAGCTGACGAGAGAACATGCAGTGCTAATGACTACGACAAGACGTGGTGTTTGGAAGTCAGTTTTCAGCAAAAAGTTGGCAATGGCACTGGCTGCAAATACGAAGGGGCCAGGCTCATGCTCAGTTAGCCCAGTGCGAAAGACAGCACAGGCTGCCTCTATAACCTCACCATCGGTGCGGAAAACACTACATGCCCTCGTAATCATTTCGAGGACCTGTAATTGGATGAATGCGCCATTCCCGTTTATCCAGTACGTTGAACTTGTTGAAGTCTCTAGATCCACGGGCAGGTCATCTGGTGCTCGTATACCCTTTGCAATGCTTGCGAGACACCTCAAAGATAGGACCATGAGGCCCGAAGCAACTGCAAAAGCATCAAGAGAGGCATTTGAAGAATTTGTTGTCTCTGGCCCAGGCTGAGGGAAAGAATGAAAATTGAGCAGACCAAGGCTTTGTTCATAATCAATCTGAACAAAACCTAAGAGCTTTTCCATTGGGACTAGCTTTGACTCTTCGTTGGGTATGGCTTGAATTATGGAGGCGATTGCTCCTGTCACTCCTTCTTTCACAGAGCCTTCCACAGAAGGCATTTGGACGATTTTTGCGTACTGCTCCAGAAAGGCGCCAAGCTCAGGGACAAGTAATTTCCGGCAAGAGGAGCACAGGGTTAAAATGGATTTGGATGCTATCTTAGCAAGTGTCGGTGACTCGAGTATGCCAAACATGAGATTCAAGGCGCCAGGGACGAACTGGGTATGCCGCTCAAAGTAACTCGAGTAGTTATCGATCAAGGTCAGAAAAGTCTGCTGAGCGCGAGCTGGAACTGTTGTATCCGAATTTGAAAGCATAAAGAATAATGGTGAACCAAAGACCAAGTGCAAATATTCATCGCATTCCCCGCCACTTATGCAATCGCGAAATGTTGCTAAGCAATATAGCGAGGCCTCCACCTCAGCCCAGGCTGCCTCTCCCTTTACTAAGGATCGAATTGCTAGATCCGCGAAGAGAGACAGGAGAGGCTTGCCAATGATCAGGTAAGCTTGCGTTAACAGATCTCCAAAATCCCGTCTCGCATCTTTGAAGCCGGTACGTTCGACAGAATCCCAGGAGTTAAACTCTCTGACCGGTGGGAATTGAATCTTTAGCCATGATCTCTCTATTGCTTGCATAATGTATGATTGGGCCACTGCCAACCAAGAAGGCTGCTCATTATCTGACAAGTAGGAGAAGTCGAGTATAGTTTCAACAAAGGTAGACCAAAACTCTAGCGCTAGGACAAATATCTTATCCCCGTTGACAGCAAAGCCCTCGGCTCCAAGGAGCCCGCACAGGGCGGTGAGGATTTGCTGGCATTGTTCATCGGTCTCGGCCTTTCGAGCAAGGTCCTGTACAGTAGCGTCACCAAAAGCGAGCATGAATTGGCCGAACTGCAAAGAGTCGAAGTCAAAATCTCCTTTGATTAATCTTGTGTATCGCTCATGGGCCCAAGGGCTGCTCAAAAGTGTGTATAGGATCTTGAAATCTTCTTCGAGGAGGAATTTGGAGAAGTTTGCAAGCACATCCGCTAGAAGCTCAATGGTAATTTCGTACAAGTCCTCGTTCAAGAGGCATGTAATGGCCGGTCTGGTGAGTGTCCTTAAAGGATCGAGGACAACCTCAGTGTCAATAAAGGCACGATGTGAATAAAGCACCCATGACTGAAAACGTCAGTGTATGTACCACTAACTTAATGCTTTCTGTTGGAAAGACCATTGAGTCTTATTTGACAGGAAAGCGTAATCAGAAACAAGGAATATTTATGGACTCCTAAAATAGAAAAGGTTTGTTAAGGGGGATTTATTGGCGATAAGAGGATTCTTCGAGAGAAGTACTTTTCAACGATTCTCAGCAAAGTGACTGTTGGGAGAAAGAGTTTTTTCAAGATAAATCCTCCGAACATCACTACGCCTTGACGAGATTGGCAACGCCAACTTAGAGAACATGTATGGAAAAGCAAAGACCCAGAAACTCACTTGGAAACATCTCATTGACTCTTGTCGTATTTTCACATTAACCGCCAAACCAGAATCAACTATTCCCCTGGACATCAGTTCCACAACGGCATCTACATTAGGAATCAATCTCTCATGAAATTTGTGTCTAATATATATTGTCAGCCAAATTAGGCTCAGGAGTGAGATTTACTGACTGTTTCATCGAATTGGAGTCTGTCTTCCCGACCTCTTCCACCAGAGAAGTCGCAAACCACAATACAGGCAAAGCCTTCTCATCTGTAATGTTTTGAATGAGACTTTTGGTGTCAGAAGCGGTCATAAAAGTCTCATAGGATACTGGTTCATTTGTGCAGAGACAATAAGCCAGGTGGGGGATGCATTTGGTCCAAGTTGCAGAGAAATGGAGAAAATAAGCCACCAGAGTTGAGCATAACTTCCTGACGACAAGTGGTCCCTCTCCACAGTTGATGCTCTTTACCAGCCATCCGATGATCCGCAGCAGTACAGCCTGAGCATTCTCTTCACTTAAAGACTGCCTGTTCGAGTGTTAGCAAATAAGAGGAGGAAGTGTCATGTATATTAACTTACGAGTCGGTATTCAGCTTGACAGTAAAAGTCAGAGCACCAAAGAACTTCACATTTTCTGAGTTGTTTCCAAGCAGGCTATTGGCAATCTGCCATCCTTCAGGCGAACGTTGAAGTTTTGTAAGTGTTTCCTGGATCGTAGAAATTCTCACTGGTGGGGCAGGTTGATACAGTTGTAAGACGAGCTTAGAAATTCAGCATATATTATTCCGAGCTGGGAGTAGGAAGGGGTGTATAAAGTGACAAAGCTCGTTTGCACCGAAAATAAATAACAGTATTAGGGGCGTGAGTGAGTAAATATCAAGACTTACAGCCACTACTTCATCAAGAGACCTTGGAAGTTGACCGTTATCCATGCTCTCCGATCCAGAGAGTTAAGAAGAGTTTAGATGTGGGAAAGGGTCGTGTACCTTACTCCAATACGATCAGGCGGAAGACGAGGCTCACGAGGCTTTGGTTTTTCTGTTCGATGTTGAGATGCTTAGCTTACAAGGATGAGACTGTAGGGTGTGGTCTATTGCAAAATGGTCGTGGCTCCAAAATCCGCATCTTTTACACGTTCGAGATTGATCTTACTCAAGAAGGTGATCTGATGCTTTGTGTTGGTTGTGGATTTCACCTAGTTGTAGCTGATTGACGGCATATGAAAAAGCGCCCTGGCCACCAGTGGACCGAGCCGGCTAACTGCATACCCAATCCATCCTCCATCCTTCGTGGATCACAACAAGCCTCCTCCTATATATTTCACATCATACCATACCATACCATGTGATTCCGCCTTACTTGGAATATCGACCTCCAAATTTTCTATTAGATATACTCATACATATACCTAAAGAGATATATACACCGTCGTCTATCACATTAACCAGAAGTTGTTTGTGGAAGCGAGATCTTAGCCTTGCCAACGAAACCTTGATTTTGATCTGTCTCATTTGAATATGAACATCTTCACTGTTGTGTTTTTCTTGTCAGACAATGTGCCGCAAGTCCTTTATCCTGTCCAGACTGACAATGAACAGCTCTCTGCCATTATAGTCTTTGGTCCATAAGTCCCTCTTCATTGCGACCTCGCTCCCTCCCTCCTACTTCCACTCCTCTGCGATACCTGGGAGAAACTCCTTAGAACCAATGCGATACCTTCGAGCGCTGAGGCAATCTTTTACCAGAAATTCTTTCGTACTTTGCCAATATAACCATCTTCGCATTAACATTCGCTATAATTCCGCTTCCCCGAGTACAGAACTCCGTAGAGAACTCAGCACAGGCAAGTTGTCCGGATTCTCAATACCAGACAGGCATAGAGAGCCAGATTGAAGACTTGGGCACATACCTTACGGCCTTTCGGATGCTACAATGCTCCCTCTATATCAAGATTTATTTTCCAACACATTCTCCATCCTCTTTCTCTCTTCAACTTCTTATCTCATATGTGCTGACTGGCTTACTCGCAGATATGGAGACCGTCGATACCACCCAACGTCTCGCCTCATTAAGGCAACTCATGAAGCACAACAATGTCGATATCTACAGTATGTTCGGAATGCCGTGATCTAAAACAATTTCTGATGGGCACCTAGTCATTCCGTCCGAAGACAGTCATTTCTCCGAATATACTTCTCCGTGTGATGCAAGAAGAGAATTCATAACAGGCTTCACAGGTTCTGCTGGATGTGCTGTTGTTACGCAAGATAAGGCTGCTTTGGCCACCGATGGTTGGAATTCTAGACATGGGCATGTTCTGTGGAGAAGCTTACTGTTATCAGGTCGATATTTCAACCATGCAGCCAAACAGCTCGATGGGAACTGGTTGTTGCTCAAACAGGGCCTTCAAGATGTACCCACATGGCAAGAGTGGTCCACTGGGCAAGCTGAAGGGGGCAAGACTGTGGGGGTTGATCCATCTGTAATTTCAGCCCCTGAAGCACGAAAATTGGCGGAAAAGATCAAGAAACGTGGCGGGAAAGACTTACTGGCGATCGAGGAGAACTTGGTGGACATAGTTTGGGGAGAAAGTCGCCCATCTCGACCTGTTGAACCTGTAAAGGAACTTCCTCAGAAATTTGCTGGAAAGAGTATCAAGACTAAGTTGGAGGACCTCAGGAAAGAAATAGAGAAGAAAAAGAGCTCCGTAAGTATTTTAACAGGTTCATACTCTACTTACATGCCTCACCCCATTTCGTTTCGAGACTATCTTCCCTTGCACCAAGAGCCCCTAGATATCTCATTTTATTTGAAGTATTCGGCTTTTAATGTTTCCGAATTTTCGGATGGAGCATTGGATGTTCCAATGTATTTAAAATACCTAGAAATAAATGGTATACAGTATTTCATTAATTCAGTCCACTGTTGGTGTTGGAAAGACTACGTTGTATGTCTAAGATGGGAATATGGAGATTTAAAAAAAAAAAGGCGCTTTCTCTGCGGTAGTATTACTGACCTCCTTAGGGCTTCGTTGTCTCAATGTTGGACGAGATCGCATGGCTGTTTAATCTCCGAGGAAAAGATATTCCATACAATCCTATGTTCTTTTCTTACGCTAGTATTACGCCTACAACTGCCACTCTTTATGTTAATTCTGCTAAACTGAGTAGCGAATGTCAAGCATATCTTACCGAAAATGGAGTTTCTGTTCGTCCTTACGAGAAGATATTTGATGATGCAGAGGCATTAGGTCTATCATTGGATACAACCGATGGTCAGGATCAACGGGATGGCAAGATAAAAAGGTTCTTAGTCTCCAACAAGACTTCATGGGCACTGAAACGTGCATTAGGTGGAGAGCCCAAGGTAGAGGAGATTCGAAGTACCATTGGCGATGCTAAAGCCATCAAAAATGAAACAGAGCTTGAGGGTATGAGGGCTTGCCACGTCAGAGATGGTGCAGCTCTTATTGAATTCTTTGCATGGCTAGAAAACAAACTTGTGGTTGAAAAGGCAGTAATCGATGAGATTGCGGCAGCCGATAAGCTCGAGGAACTACGGTCAAAACACAAGCACCACGTTGGACCGTCTTTTGATACCATATCCTCCACAGGCGCCAATGCTGCTGTAATCCACTACACACCTATACGTGGTAATTGCTCAATCATTGATCCAGATGCTGTGTATTTGTGCGATTCTGGTGCACAATACTTTGATGGAACTACGGATACGACTCGCACACTCCACTTCGGGCAGCCTAAAGAAATGGAAAGAAAAGCCTACACTCTGGTGCTCAAGGGAAATATCGCTCTTGATGTTGCGGTCTTTCCTAAGGGTACTAGCGGCTTTGCTTTAGACACGCTTGCGAGGCAGTTTCTCTGGGTAAGGGCTGTCTTCTCTCAACGAAGTTGCTTTGCTGACGCAGGAATAGGAAGAAGGTCTTGATTATCGCCACGGCACAGGTCATGGTGTTGGCTCATACTTAACGGTTCATGAGGGGCCCATAGGTAAGTCACTACTTTCTTGGAGCCAGTTGTCGCTATTTGAATTTCAGCTGTCTCGAGGGGCAATCCGAGGCATTTGAGAATTTAATGTCCCAAAAGCCCTGAGGCATCCTTCCTCCTAATTTGCTCTTGCTGACTCCAAGCTTCTATTAGGAATTGGGACCAGGATACAATACAGCGAAGTTCCTCTCGCACCTGGAAATGTAATATCAAACGAACCCGGTTACTACGAAGATGGCGCCTTCGGGATAAGAATCGAAAACATTATGATGGTAAAGGAGGTTAAGACGAATCACAAATTCGCGGACAAAGCTTACTTAGGCTTCGAACATGTCACAATGGTTCCATACTGTCGCAAATTGATCGATGAGTCTCTTTTGACGAGGAAGGAGAAGCATTGGTTGAATGAATATCATGCTGATATTTATTCAAAGACTAAAGACTTCTTTACGCCAGGCTCGCTTGCATTGAGGTGGCTGGAACGGGAGACAGAACCAATTTGAAGTATTAGAGATCAAATAGAACGTAAGATGTACGCATAGCGTAGGAGTTCTTGGTATTTACATAACTAGAATTTCATGAATGCCGCTAATGCAAATGTTGTCCCAAAGGATAATTTGAATGCCATATTGTCTTGTACTACTGAACGAAGATCGACATTGACGACATATTTCTGGATCTTGTCATACGGGATGATATTGATGCCATAACTTGAGGCCCACTGTTTGATATCAGAGTTGAAAAGAGAAGTACCTAGTTGAACGATGGACTAACTTGTACACCCACGAACAGCAAACCAATCAAAAGAGCCAGAGGCCTCGAGAAAGTGCTTACCGCCAACCCGGCGCACAATCCTATGTTCTTAGTTAGATAGGCTTTAATCCTCAAAGATATAGGGCTTGGAAGGAGCAATCTGATAAGCTATGAAGGAAGTATTGGTGGATTCTCGGGCTTTGCCAACAAAGGATAGTCTCAAATGCTTAATTGAGTCCTTAGAGCAACACTTGCTTTGGCTCATTTAATTCAAATAAGACAAGCCTAGTATCAAAACACAAAAGTGTAACCTAATCACGTACCAATGATAGATCCCTTACTCATTTGCCTCGCGGTATCCGGATTCAAGTTACCTTGTTGCAATACAGGGACTTGAGCACTCCTTTGATATGAACTCGAGGAGAGAACTGAGCCAGAATCAAGGCGTAGTGGTCTTTGTTGGCTTAGATGGAAAGCGTAGAAAGAGATGCCGAGTCCGAGTCCGAGAGTTTGCGGGCGGAGGGTTGGTCGAAGGAGGAGAGAGGCCATCTTTGTTTTGAAGTATGTGTAAGATAATAGAGTGGCTTGCTTGTATGTAAAGAGGGGACGGGGATGTGATAGCGAGATTGATTCAGATTGACATCATAGAACCCCCTTGCATTGAATCGTCCCCAGATTTCGCTTACGCCTTGCGAGGCAGCAGAGGTATCATAAAAAGCAGTTTATTCTTAATCGATTATGGATATATATATCATATCCTAAGCCACTAAGTTATATCTGTCTATAAATTTGGAAAGCAAAAGAAAGATAACACAAAATTGTTACAGTAATGTCTCTAGTAAATAAGGTCCGATGCTAGCCATATTTAGAGGTCTCTTCATCCAATCACGATTTTCAATTCCCCTCCGAATCGGCCTCTTTTTTTCCCTACTTGTAAGAGTCATTCAAGAACAATATTTTCCAATTGTCTCCGGCCCAATCCGAAAAGAATTATATATTACATTACTTACCTTACATTTCTGATGATCAACGATCATACTGGTAGGATGGCAACTGAGCTCCCAACTACCAACGGCTCCAGCGTTGGCGTTGCTCAAACTACCAGTGAGTCAAGCTTCACCGTGAAGACTGGTTTGGCACGGATGTTGAAGGGAGGAGTTATTATGGATGTTGTCAATGCTGAGCAGGTTTGCATTCCCCAATTGTCCCAATGGTGGATTTCATGACTCACGCCCCTTGTAGGCAAGAATCGCAGAAGAAGCTGGTGCTGTGGCTGTAATGGCTTTAGAGCGTGTACCGGCAGATATCAGAGTTCAGGGAGGAGTAGCACGAATGTCTGATCCGCAGATGATTAAGGAGATCATGGCAACCGTCACGATTCCTGTGATGGCCAAAGCCCGAATTGGTCACTTCGTTGAATGCCAGGTAATTACTCTCTCAGTCTACACTTTAGCACACAAGACTGACACTATCCTTGCTAGATCCTCGAGGCTATTGGTGTAGACTACATTGACGAATCCGAAGTTCTTACTCCTGCCGACCACGCCCACCACGTTGAGAAGCATCCATTCAGCGTTCCTTTCGTCTGCGGCTGCCGTAACCTTGGTGAAGCTCTACGTAGAATCAGTGAGGGTGCTGCAATGATCCGTACAAAAGGCGAAGCAGGAACTGGAGACGTTGTCGAAGCTGTCAGACATATGCGAACTGTGAATGCTGAAGTTGGCCGTGCAGCGGCTATGACAGATGCAGAGTTACGAGTATTAGCAAAAGATATTCAAGCTCCTTATGATCTGCTCAAGGAGACTGCAAGGCTCGGCAGACTTCCTGTCGTCAATTTCGCCGCAGGCGGTATTGCGACTCCAGCGGATGCTGCTTTGATGATGCAACTGGGTTGTGATGGTGTGTTTGTAGGGTCTGGGATCTTCAAGTCTGGAAATGCAGCGAAGAGAGCGAAGGCTATTGTACAAGCCGTTACGCATTTTAGGGATCCAAAGGTCCTGGCTGTTGTTAGTGAGAATTTGGGAGAAGCTATGGTGGGGTTGAATTGCGGATCCATGGACCCATCAGAAAAGATGCAGGGTCGGGGTTGGTGAAAGAGGAGATAAGAATGCTAGAGAAAAGAGAAAAGTAACAACTATACTATTAGGCCTATCGTTAATAGCACAATTTATTAGGCTATAATTCTGTATTAGGAAAAGACTACGTTGGTAAAGCAAGGCTCACATATTATAACTCCATCGACGACTAGTTGAATATTATTTTTTAGGCATTTCAAAAGAAGTAATAGAAAAGAGCAATATTGATGTCGTGCTGCCGGAACGAATTTTCATTGGTATCATAAAGCAAGCAAGCAAACTCTGAATCTTCCCCCGCTTGACATGAAATGATTCAGCATAGCCTATGATTAAATCTTCAAATCACGTCATTCCAAGCTCATTCTACAACAACAAAATCCATCAAATCTCCTCTCCTAACAATACTATAATAATATCACCAACATCCAAAAATGAAAGCATACTGGTTCGACAACGAAGCTGTGAGACCAAGCCCTCGGATATCGTTTAGTATGTATTAACAAATCACAGGGCGACCAGCGCGAGCCTCACGAAGGCCCTCCCGTGTCTCTCGAAAAGCTATCCAACATCGGCGTTCGCTACTACAGAATTACCTCTGACCAAGGGATAGAAGATCTAGCGAAAGAGAGAGAATACAAGAACCGCGATACGATCACCATAGCCCCAGACGTCCTACCAAATTACGAAGAGAAAGTCAGGAATTTCTTCCATGAACATTTGCATGAGGATGAAGAGATCCGCTTTATCAGGGATGGGTCGGGGTTTTTTGATGTGAGGAGCGAGGGAGATGAGTGGATTAGGATTCAGTTGGAGAAGGATGATCTGATTGTGAGTGGCGTTTTCGAGGAATTACTGCAAGAACTTTCTAATGGGACGTAGATTCTTCCTGCTGGCATTTATCATAGGTTCACGACGGATAGTGAGAACGTGAGTCTACTCGGAACACTTCTCAACAGGCCACCACTAATTCAGAATAGTACATCAAGGCAACACGGTTGTTCAAAGAGATCCCAAAATGGACACCCTTAAACCGTAGTCCTGAACTTGATGAGAATCCTTATCGCAAGGAGTATCTGCAGGCTATTGCAAGTTAGGAATTGACTAGACTCCTTAATTGTTCATGGGTGGGTGGAAAGGGGATTCCTTGGAGAAAGGGGGTTTTCGAGATTTAAGGGGATCAATATTGTCTTTGGAGCCTTCTGATTAGGAAATATGATAGTTTCTTTTACCCCGCACCCGCACTAGCAGTATCGATGATTTCCTATTCAAATCAAAAATCCCATTCCTCATTCTTGACCCCCACGAAATGATTGTACACAAAGCCAATGCCTGAAAGAAGTGAGAAGCAATGGAAGAAGATGGTGACCATGGCACGAATCCGAGTGATGCCAGTAAGACCAAGTATGTGAAATGTCATTTGAAGCACTACATTCTCTGATCCTGACAGGCTTCAGCTACCGATGAGCTGCGATCCTCCTGGACCATCTGCTCCTCTGAAAGTATGGATTGTAAGTTCTTTATACGTTGCACTTCTATATAGCATACTGAGGTCGCTTTCGCAGGTCTTCGGAAGCACAGGACACATGGGAAGAAGTCTCGTTCGATCCTGTCTAAACCACGGAGATCAAGTCGTCGCCGTTGGACGAACATTCGAAAACACCATTGAGTCCATGCAAGGCTGGCACGAAAATTGTTTGGGCACTCTCTGTGACGTGCGAGCTCGAGAATCAGTCGCAGAGGTTATTCAAAAAGCCGTCGCACACTTCGGACGAATCGATATAATAGCGAACTGTTCTGGATATGGAGTCATTGGTGCTTGTGAGGATCAAGATGAACATGAGATACGCGCACAATTCGAGACAAATTTCATGGGGACGCTGCACATAATCCAGCTAAGCTTGCCCTATTTCAGAGAGCAAGGAGCAGGCCGATATCTTATTTTCAGCTCAACATCTGGAGCTTTAGGGGTCCCGGGTTTAGGACCATATTGCGCTACGAAGTACGCGGTGGAGGGGCTTATTGAAGCTATGCTGTATGAAATCGACTCGTTTAATATCAAAGCTACATTGGTTGAACCGGGACTGGTGAGGAGAGATGAGCCGGATTGGGCAACGAATCTATTGCCTACTTGGGGACATTTCCTGATCAAACCGGCCAGTGAGCCTTACTCACACGCAACTTCACCTGCCTTGCATGCTAAAAGGATGGTACAGTGGCTTGGGGATAAGCAGCCGACGAGTGCTGTGAAATGTGCAGAGTTAGTTTGGCAATTAGGACATTGCTCTTACCCGCCATTGCGACTACTCCTTGGGAGTTATGCTATTGAAAGTATTAGAGATCGATTGAGATCAATCATCGAGGAGCTGGAAGACTGGAAGCGTAAGTCCTAGCTCTACTCTATCTTGTTGAAGTGTCCCAGCTGAGTCTGAGCCTAGATTTGCATTTTCCGGCTGCCCCTGACGCACTTGTCAACAATGAGGATGAAGATATCGTGCGAGTAGATACTGGCACGTAGGCCATAAACTAACGTAATATCATTCCATAACCGCTAGCTCGCTCATAGAAACAATATCTACCTATCCAGATAAAGAGTATGAGCAAACCAACCCCAAGAACGCCTGCATATGCCACCGCACCCCAGTTTATGCCAATTCCATTCGTTATCATAATTTTCATCTCACTTCCGGAGCTGGTGCTGCCGCCATGGCAATCTCATTATTTATCGTATCTGCTGTCTCATCTCTTGGCCGTCCCTCAAACAGTCTTCTCCACCACATTGGCGGCGCAAAAGGACGAGCTCCATTGTGAAGCGGTGGGTAGACGTCCGAGAAGAAATAATAGACGTGTCCTATCACTACCCCCATAATCTCGTCCTTTGGAATAGTCCCATGTAGAATCAAACTAAACCCCATCAAAACCCAAGGTAGATACGGAGCGGTAAAGACCAGTAATCCAAGGAAGCTCAGTCGGGTTTCCGGGTTACGTCTTGACCAAATATAGACCAGTGTAGAGGATAATGGATGGCCTAAGAATGGCATCGATACTAGGGGTGAAATGCATAAGAGGCAAGTTGTTGCGTAGAGCAGAAGCCATGAAAATGTTGCCGGACTTCGGCCTGATGATTCCTCTAATAGTCGTGAGTATCGTGTTAAGAAGAAGACATGGAAGACGAGATCAAGGGAGAGAGGACCGAAATAGAGGAAAGTGGTGATAAGTCTCCAGAACTGTTTGATATAATTAGAAGCATTCTTCATCTATTCACGACGCAAGCGAATTACCTGGTTTTTCAGAAATACAGCTCGGAAGGAGTAAAAGAGGTTGAATGGGCTGATAATCTCAGTTTGGACGAGAGTGCTTGTTATTACGACGGAACTCGTCCAGATTCTGGTTACAGTTGGAAGCTGCAGAAACCATTGTTCCAAAGGAAACCTATTAGCATCTCCTCCCATGACCTGATCCATCTTGAGTAATGATTCGTTCGGATTCGGTAGATGAAAAATGCAGCTGTATTGTAGCAGATACTGCAGAGGAGTTGAATAGAGCACTAATCGATTGTAATGGGGGGTTTGTGGAGGGGGGGGATAAGGTATAAAGAAAGGTGTTCTTTGTGGTCAAGTTCAAGGTCGTTTGTAGGCGGGCGGCGGCAGCGGCGATTACTAAGGTATGATCCTATTGGCTATTTCTAGATTGTAAACAAGATCAATTCTCATTCCATGAATTGCCCTTCAATTGTGGAATAAATAAATAAATATATAACTAATTCAAAATTTACTTTGAATTCCAAAAAAGGTACGACAGATCAATAATCACCGTCAATACTAATAATTAAACCAGAAGTTTCCTACGCGCTTCAGACGCGCCTTCCTTTCCCCGACCCCCCCAATTATTTTGCACCAAAATATACCCCAAGCCCAGCGCTTTCACCTTTATCAATTCAAACAATACCCTTGCCATGTCGCAGGTTCAAAAGAGAAAGAGTAATGTTTCTTTGGGAGATGATACAGCGAGCTCTGCTCGGAAACGACCAGGAAAGAGAAGAGCTGACGGACGAGGTAAGTCGGCTTCAATGCGCCCATGGAGTTTATACTGACTCTATATAGCCGTGGGAGACCCTGGCCCAATCCCTAGGAAAGCTCGAAGATACCGCCCTGGCACGAGAGCTTTAAAAGAAATCCGCAAGTACCAACGCACTACAGAACTTCTATTACTGAAGCTGCCCTTCTCTCGACTGGTACATTATACCTACTCTTATGGTTTCTTAGGAATTGAAATTGAATTATCAACAGGTTCGCGAAATAGCCCTCACACTTCGTCCTCAAGGTGAAGGTATGCGCTGGCAGTCTCAGGCAATTCAAGCTCTCCAAGAAGCCGCCGAAGCATTCCTAGTCCATCTTTTTGAAGATACGAATCTCTGTGCCATACATGCGAAGAGAGGTGTGTACATTTCCGTGTTATTGTCGATCAAGACGATATATCCACTTTTGGGGGGGGGGAATTCAACTCCTAGAGCCTAATAAAACTAACTGAATTCTCAGTAACCATCATGCAAAAGGATATCCAACTTGCGAGGCGTATTCGAGGTATATGGGGTGGACTTGGCTAAGATGATACTTAGAGCAGGCTTTTTTTTATTATGGTCAGGGTTTTGATATTTCTGGCGCTTAGGGGTTGGTTGGCTCTATAACTAACATAGCATGCTGATAGGAGGAGCACAATTAGTTCTAAATGCACCGGGCGAGGGCAAAATCAGGTTGCAAAGCGTAGGATTTGTAATATTATAGATATTTGCGGATATCTCTTTAATACAGAACGATGTAATCTAATGAACCCCTCTTTTAGCTGTATGTGACCGTAGTACCATCTTCTGCAGGCTCAAGTAGCTCCCATTCACACTTAATGTCCTTCTTTGCAAAAATGTCTAATATGACCTCCGCTATCCCATCAAAATTCTCCGTTGCTAATGCCAGTATTGTCGGGCCTGCTCCCGACAAACATATTCCACAGAGGCCGGGATGACTTTTAGGGGTGACTGACTGTAAGATTTCCGTGAGCCCTGGGATCAATCCTTTCCTGTAAGGTTGGTGAACTTTGTCTTGCATCGCTAAGTAGATTTGCTCAGCATCTGGTGGTGACCTTCCTAAAGCAGAAGGAAGGAGTGCTATTCTTTGTAGGTTGAAGACCACATCAGCTCTGGAGTATGTTGTGGGTAGTACGCTTCTAGCTTTTGCGGTAGCAACCTCAAATTGAGGAATGATGGCAATGGCCTTGATTTCCTTTGCCCATGGAAACTTCATGTAATGTCCAATTCCAACTGGAGGTTCGGGGGGTGTAAAGCCTGTATCAACACCACCTGCAGGTTCGGGAAGGACTTCACTGAGAGGAATTTCTTTACGTTCTGTGTCCTCCGCACTCAAGTCGTTCAAGTACGTTCCCACGAATCCTCCATACAGAGCAGCCGCGACATTGTCCGGATGGCGCTCTAGAATATGTTAGAAATCTTGAAAGAGCGAACTCAGTCCCAGAACAAACCTATCATCAGACAATAATCCAGCATTCTAGCCTTGGATAAGCCGAGTTTCCCAACTTCATTTCCCAACACGACACCCGCTACAACTGCAGCACCAGAAGAACCAAGACCACGGCCTAGAGGGATCGGATTGATTATGTGTACAGTAGTTTCGAGTGGGAACGCACGCTGCCCATGGCATCTCAAGACATACAGTGCTGTTCGGGTAATGAGGTTGCTGTCAGCGCTCAAAGGGACCTCTTCCGCGCCTTGCCCCTCATAGGATATGACACAATTCAGGGGAGCGTTAGAAGTCTCAACTTGTTTGACGTCGACTTGTATTTCTAGCCATATTGAAAGAGCAAGCCCAATGACATCAAAGCCTGGACCAATATTCGCCGATGAACAAGGCACTTCTACTCTCGATGTCAGTTAGGCCAGGTTAGGTCATGTTCTGTCTTGAGGGGAGAATGCTCAAACAGAAGTGGTTTTGGTACTTTGCTAATACTGACTTATGGTGATCATTTTGAAAAACCGAACGAGGAACGGTATCAATTGGATGAGGAAGTGGTTCGTTTTGGTTTCTTTTCGCACAACTCGGTGTTAGTAATTTATTTTACTACATTGTGATATCTCTCCCCCACTCTTAGCCTGAAATTTTACCCCTCCAACCCCTTTTTGGTTTATTCCAAGGGTCCTACTTTTCTAACGTACTTTTGAAGATAGACAAAATTCAGAATCTTGCCATTGGAAAGGCGGATGGGAAATGAAGAAATTAAGTCAATCAGCTCTTGTAAAGTCGATAGTCGCGCTTCCTTTCAGGTACTAGAGGAACATCTCTATACCCGGAAACGTTATAGCAACAAAGTGTACTAGCTACGTGAAATTAAAGAATCAAACTTGGAGATAATCTTTTGACTTGAAGCTAATATTGAATTCAAGGAAGACCTTCCAATCATTCAAACAAAGCCTCTCTAGCTCATGATCTTTCAATCCAGCTTCAGTATTTAAAATCTGCCACCTTTTTTGGAACATAGGGTTTTCATCTGATATCATATCTGAGTGAAAAGCATTTCTGTGAGTGTCTAAAGGGAGTCTTCGATGACTTTTAAGGAAGTGGCAAGCAGGGCTGGCACACAGAAATTTTCATTGATTCCAGCTCAAAGAGCTTGGTGTTCAAGGCAATATTCAAGTAGAGAGAGGCGGACATAGAAGTTGACAACCGAGGTGCGATTGTTGTAGATTGTAGACTGAAGTATACTAAATCGCTAAATCCTTTCTTCATACTATTAATTCTCTGCATATTCAAGGGAGGCCGACGAGACAACTGTTCTTGGACTGGAAGATTTGCTATACTATAGCAAGCACATGAATTGCCACACCGGAACGCAATACAAGTAAGCCCTGAAATGCTATGACCAGTCTTTGGTCTTCTGTCTGGGAACTTGCCTTGCAGTGGTCCTTCGAATACGGGTGCCTTTGCCCGGACAGATCTTGGGCTTCAGTAGACACATGACCTTCCATTGTGATCATCTCATGCATCATCCTGCTTCCCTACGAACTTTTCAATCCCATTCGTCGTCGTCGCTCTCTTGCTTCTTAGCCACCTTTGAATTGAATGATGCACTGCCAGCATCTCCAATAGCCTTGGCCCTTTGTATGACCCCAGCACTCAACAGTCTAGCTTCTAGATCTTGCGTGGTAAATGTATCCAGAGTGTATCCCAGACCCTGAAATCCAACGATCCTGTCAACAGCTTGACCATCAATAAATGCCAGAACGCAGGGTAGAACCTGGACCTTGAGCTTTGTGACCAAGAATGGAGCATTCTCAACATTCATCTTTAAGAATCTGGTATCGAAATGCTTTTGTGCTAAACTCTACAAGATATGTGAGCTCTGTTCCGCCTTGGATATTTGGATCAAATCTAACCTGTAGATGTGCATCCATGACCCCGCAACGGAAAAAGTCGTCTTTGGCAAAATGAACCACAGCGTATTTCACTTCGGTGGTTAAGTCCATCAGCGCCTTTTCTTCTTTGATCTCTGTGTAGTGGCCAAAGCCTTGCTTCTTCTGGGCCTTTGCGCGAGTGAGTTCGGAGTGTAACTGTTGAATTCTTTGCTCGCGGAAAGCATCCATTGCGGGGGAATCTTCCAGGGAGGCTATGAGAGCATCTTCGTCGTCGGAATGGGATGCATCTAGCACAGAAGCAACATGAGCATCAAGGCTCGCCATTGGAGCTGCTGGGGGAGTGAGGGCGGTGGGAGATATAAGGCAGGTAGGTACAGTTCAAGATGAGAATAGGTATATGCAAAAATACCTGATCTGCTTTGCTTGGATGATGTATTCCAGGATGGATTGGGGGATGGTTCAATTTGTGGCTGGTGTGGTACCTTAAATTATCTGCAAATCTCAAACCTCAATACGCGTCGCGGTCATTAAAAGCGCTTATACGTATACACTTAAGTAGTTCGCTCCGTAGGACTACTTCGTGCCTACCTACCTATATCAATCACATCATGTAAAGACCTGATACCTAGCTATAGGTAGAACAGAATTCCCCCGCTCGATTTTGGATGTTATACCAAATACCGATCATTTTGTCATTTTGATTCCTTGTTCTGTTCTGATCGCCGGAGACCTTATTAAAAATTCGTACCCCTGTTGGTAAAACTGCGAAAAGGACAGTAGCCGGAACGACTTCATTTCTCCTTCAAATCGAATCGAATCTCTCAAAAACGACTCAACCGACAACCCCTTTCACAATCCAGCTTCTTCCTTCCGAAAGACCTTTCTCTCCCGGCGTATGCTGTGATATCCGCAGAATCATTGTTCGCTCTCCAATATCTAAGCTCCCGTCCATCCACTCGATACAAAAACCCCCCTCTCTCCCCCCTTGAAGACGAGGCTGCTGCCTTTTTTAACAGCTGGTTCCTTTCCGACTCTTAAATCCTACGTCACAATGGACGACAAGAAGAATGAGGACTTCGCCGTCAAAATGCCTGACGTGGAGATGCGGAACTTCAGTGGGCGCTCGTCGCCTTCTCCGCGAGAGCCATTCCTCTCTTCGAAATCCGGATCGAGCAGAGTAGGCGGCATACCTCTACCCGTCTCAAATATTACAAATAGCCCTGGGATCTCAATTCTAGCATATTGCTTGGCCTCTATATCTATGACAGTCACAAACAAGTACTGTGTGTCTGGCGCTGATTGGAATCTTAACTTTTTCTATCTTGCAATTCAAGTAAGCCCCTACTACTAACGAATCTTTAAGCCAGCCCCATACTCATATGCCATAGTCCGTTGTTTGCATCATTGCAATCATGATCTGCAAGCAACTGGGTATGATCACGAACTTGGCACCCTTCGATGCGAAAAAGGCAAAGACTTGTGAGGAGACCCGATATCCATGTCACATCCAGGCTAATGCTGTTTGGTGTAGGGTTCCCTATTTCGCTGTTACTCGTGGGCATGATTTATACCAGCACCAAGGCTCTCCAATTCCTCTCCGTCCCCGTCTACACCATCTTCAAGAACTTGACCATCATTGTCATTGCATATGGTGAAGTCCTATGGTTTGGCGGTAGCGTCACTGCTTCTGCGCTCTTCTCTTTCGGACTTATGGTTCTTAGCTCTGTTATTGCTGCTTGGGCGGACATCCAACACGCACTCTATGACAGCACCAGTGGTCAAACTTCAGACGCTGCGGCAACACTCTCGACATTGAATGCAGGATATGCTTGGATGGGAATGAACGTCTTCTGCACCGCAGCATATGTCCTTTCTATGCGCAAAGTTATCAAGAAAATGAACTTTAAGGATTGGGATAGTAAGGCTTAACATTTACCCCTTTATCCATCTTCGCGCTGATTTTGTGACAGCTATGTTCTACAATAATCTTCTCACCATTCCCGTCCTCTTTGTCTGCTCATTTGTCTTTGAGAACTGGTCATCTGAAAACCTCTACAAAAACTTCCCATTGGAAACGCGGAACCACCTCGTTATCGGAATGATTTACTCTGGCCTCGCTACGATCTTTATCTCGTACTGCTCAGCTTGGTGCATTCGAGTCACATCATCGACAACTTACTCCATGGTTGGAGCTCTCAACAAGCTACCCATTGCTGTCAGTGGTTTGGTCTTCTTCTCGGCCCCTGTAACGTTTGGAAGTGTCTCTGCTATCATCATTGGGTTCGTGAGCGGTATCGTGTATGCGTGGGCGAAAGTCAGGCAAACACAAATGAGCAAGATGTCTTTACCTACGTCAAACCAAAATGTTATGAGCGCAAGCTCTCAAAGTAGCCGGGACGCTGCAAGTTCGTAGATTAAAATGGAGGAAGCAGTTTAGAAATCTTCACTTTAGCAGCCGAAAACCAAGCACTTAGCATGGACGGCAAGGAGGTTTGAGAATATAGAAAGTCTGCATAACGACCTTTTCTCTAGGGCGGGATGGAAAACTTTAGTTGTATTATACTTTTTACTTTGTTTTGCTTTAGAGGTGCAAGAAGAATGGGTTATGATTGTCGTTCTTGAACCGAGGCATACATGTAGGGATCAGCAGAACTACGATTAATGGAAAATCTACTTCAGTTTGGATTTTGAAATCTATTTTCTCATTCGGAAGAAACTACATGTGAACTTGCGTATGTGTGCTCCTCTGAAGCCTAATGACCGCTTAAATTTCGAGGCAGAAGATATGATGCGCGGTGCAAAAATTCTTGAGGGGTAAAACATAGCGAACGACCAATTTTCTTGTTGCCCTATAAATTTGAATACAAGCATGCTCTGAAATTCTACCTGACATTTTATGTCGTAAATCATGAAATGCCATCCTCAAATATCCCTCCTCCTGTAAAGGTAGAGTCATCGTAGGTTCCCAGGCAGCTCTTCTTCTAGACCAAGCTCACTTCTTCTCCTTCCAGACTCTCCTTTACACAAGGCCTTCTCTTGGGCCAGCTCTCTATTGTCATTCTCATTGGTGCTTTCATTAAATTCTTCATCTTCGGTGATCCCCCATCTCCAGATGTCACAGCAGCTCTACGAGCCACCGAACGGCGATCACGAACACTTGCACACAAACGCTCCCTCCTTACCCTTCGAAGCTCAACTCCTCGTCACCCTTCCCAACCATTGAACAGGAAACGATCAAGCGTGCTTCGAAATCCAGCCCCGCTTACCACGACTACGATCCTAAATAAAACATACTACAATGTCGACAGTCACCAGCCAGAGAGCTTGGACTGGTTCAACGTCTTGATCGCGCAAACAATCGCCCAATTCAGAAGCGAAGCGCAGCATGACGATGCAATCCTTACCTCCCTCACAAAAGCCCTGAATAGCACCTCAAGACCAGATTTTCTGGACGAGATCAAGGTCACAGAACTCAGTCTGGGCGAAGACTTCCCTATCTTTAGTAATTGTCGGGTAATACCTGTGGATGAAGACGGATTAAGCTCTGGAATGGGCAGAGGAGGTGAAGGAGGAACGGCTGGAAGAGAGCATGGCAGGCTACAGGCACGAATGGATGTGGATTTGAGCGACTTCATCACATTGGCATTGGAAACGAAGCTATTGCTAAATTATCCTAAGCCGTTAGTAGCAGTCTTGCCTGTGGCTTTAGCTGTTTCCGTCGTTCGATTCAGTGGAACATTATCAATCTCTTTCGTCCCCGGCGGCCCT
Source organism: Chlorencoelia australis (assembly GCA_003988815.1). Lineage (NCBI taxonomy): Eukaryota > Fungi > Ascomycota > Leotiomycetes > Helotiales > Cenangiaceae > Chlorencoelia > Chlorencoelia australis. The sequence continues at coordinate 128,548 of QYAN01000005.1, forward strand.
TTGAATTCAAGTCCCACCACGTTGGCATTCAGTTTTCTTGATGACTACCGGCTCGATCTCTCCATTCGAAGCTTGGTAGGCAGTCGATCTCGGTTGCAGGATGTGCCCAAGATAGCGCAACTTGTGGAAGCCAGGCTACATACTTGGTTCGATGAACGATGTGTAGAGCCACGGTTCCAGCAGATCGGAATACCAAGTTTATGGCCTAGAAAGAAGAATACAAGGGGGGGGGACGACACTGCTTCCGAGCCGGCCAGTGTAAATCGGGCAAAGGGAAAGGAAATGGAAAAGGATTTAAGGGCGGAGGCACGGCGGGAAGTAGAAGCTGAGGCGCGGGCTAGGGCGGAACTGGGGCGGGTGGAGGAGGGGTTGAGATGGAGGAGGCCAACGGCTCGGGAGGAAGATGGATATGCAATGCCTGGGAGCATGCCAGGCTTGAATATAACGTGAACTTGACTGACTCGCATTTGAATTTGGCTCTCACAAGCAGCCTCGCCTACAAGGATGGACTGATATGCGGCATCCAAAAACGTCGTCTTGGCGTGGTGGTTTTGAATCCATGATGGAATGGTTTGATACCATGATGATTCAAACATTCCATCCCTAGACATCTTAATTTAGCCATGGCGGACAGTCTAGGATCTTGGCATGGCGTCACAGGGTTCAATTTTTTCTAGCAATGACAGTTTGTCTCAATGCGTATGGCTGAGTCAAAACGGCGGTTTCTTGTTGGTACCGGCGGCCACGCGTCAGTTACTAAAATGGTCTTTTGTGTGCCACGGCCGTATACAAGTGCTAATAATTAATGAGTTGCTAACAAAAGACTAATTAAAATAGGCTTTTTCGGGTGGACATAGAGAGTAGGTAAGGTATGACGCGCTTGAATGGATTGAATGGGGATTGGCAGCCTTCTCCTTGCTCCAGCTGCTGCCGTACAAGTGCGTTGCAATCAGCTCTGGATCCGCTGTGGCGTTATGTAGAGTGAGTGAGTGAGTGAGTTGAGTCGAGTTAGATGAGATAAGCGCAGAAGCGCAGAAGTGCAGAAGAGCAGAAGAGCAGAAATGGGGCAAAAGGGGGTAAGGGGCAAGGTGGAGTTGGAATACTTCGCGGCACGGCGTATTTGACCCCTTGAAGCCGATGGGGCTGAGGCTTCCGCGACCCTTAATTCAGTATTAGCTGAGTAGCGCTGACTATTACTATTACTGCACAGCAAATAAGAATGCCGCAGGGGTCCCAAGCGCAGTTACTGTAATTCATTTACAATGCCCGCTTTCTCAACCTCGACTTTATCGCCATCAAATCCCCCCCCCCCCCATCGCGTTCCTTCTCAATCCTCCTCTCTTCCTCCTCTTCCCTCCTCCTCCTCCTCCTCCCCCAACTCTTTCCATCCTGATCGAAATCAATTATTTACTCTTTTTTAATAACTCACACCTCCCTCCCTACCCCCTTTGAACTTTAATTCTTCTCTTCTTCTAACTACCACTTCTACTTCTTCACTTTCGTCACTCTCCTTAAAATCGGATTTCAACCTACTCAGTCGACCCCCCCCCCCATATCAACAACAACGACAAAAAGCCTATCCTATATTTGCCCTCCTCTTCCACTTGACAAGTCCCCATCGAGCACGATAACGAACCCTCCTTTTTATCAAAAATACTTTGCTACAGCCTTTCCAATCCTTTGCACCGTCACCCGCAAATTCCCCAGTTATTGGATACGATACCAATGCGGTGGTAAATAATAAGAAAACCCGACCTTTGGCACCTGGCACCTACTACCCATCCTCCGTTCCCTGTACACACTCTCTCTCTCCCCCTCTCTCCTAGACCATGCGGCGTGGAACCATTATCTTTGTCGTTATAAACCTCATCATTGTTGGCCTCCTCTTCAATGCCTTCAGCACCCTAATTTCGCTTCTTTTCGAGGATGGCTCTGCGGACGCCATCCATCGAGCTGAAATTCCAGCACCCGGCTCCGACCTGATTGAAAATCGAACACAACTCATCCCCAAGATAATACATCAGACATACGTCAACAGCTCTATTCCATCCCAATGGAGGCAAGGCCAACAGTCCTGCATTGCCTTGCACGGGGACTATGAATACAAGGTATGCATTAAGCTGGTGGATGGATGGCGTTGCAATCATTGCTAATTGGTAATAGCTGTGGACCGATGCGGCCTCGAGACAATTCATTGCAACCGAATATCCATGGTTTCTGGAGACTTTCGACAATTACCAATATCCCATTCAGCGCGCAGATTCCATACGCTACTTTATCCTCGCCCACTATGGAGGTATCTACATTGATCTCGACGATGGTTGCAACCGACGGCTAGATCCCCTACTTAGTTACCCAGCATGGGTCCGTCGAACCCTTCCTACTGGCATCAGCAATGATGCTATGGGCTCTGTGCCCCACCATCCTTTCTTCATCCGGGTCATTGAGTCACTACAATCATACAACCGAAATTGGGGCATGCCATACATCACAGTAATGTACAGCACTGGCCCCCTCTTCTTGTCGGTGATATGGAAAGAGTACCTTCGGACGGATGAGGCGGTCTCGGATCGCGTCCGAATCCTGATGCCTGATGAATATAACAAACACGCATGGAGCTTCTTTAACATTGTACGAGGGAGCAGTTGGCATGGGAAAGACGCTCAAACCATTTTCTGGATGGGCAAGCACTGGTTCCTCCTCACCGTCACAGGATTTGCCATTGCGGGAGCGGTTGGAGGATGTCTTTGGTGGACATGGAGTATATGGGTGATGAAGAGCGGCAGACCCATGCTAGGCCAGAAGAGAAGAATTGCCCTTTGGCGGAGGGTGAGCGGAAAGGACCGTTATGAGTTGATTGACCGCATAGCGTAGTGGTGACAACGGATAAAAGGGATGGCTTCAGCGCATATACCAATTGTAAATACATTTACTCGACAATACCATTTAATACTCTGGGAGGGAAATCCTCTTCTACGAGTGCTTTGGCATTTACCGAAATCAAGCATGTCGATATATTTAAAATATATCCAAAGGTCATAGAGCTTGTCGAGCATTTTCTTTGTTGCTTCTTTTCCTTCCATCCTCGCTTGATCTACTTCCAGCCATATTACATGTCCATTCCTTACTATTAAGCATCTACGACCTAGCGCTTTTCGTGTCCCTAGCTACACGTCCCATCATGCCTAATCCATCAATTGCATCATATTAATATTTGCACTCGCAATCCATCTATCGGCCGTAGTTCAAGTGGAACTCAAGTCTTTAATTCCCCAAGAATTTCCACCAATATAGTTACGGGCAATGTTTGAAGCAACACTATTCGTTTTTCTCAAGATTATCTATGTGCATGCACAAAGTAGTCCTAGTGGAATTCGAGAGGCTATTTTTGGGACTTCCTTATCATCAGACATGCTGCGTTTAATATCTACCCGTCAGCTTGGCTATCATTATCTTTTATATGCTCCAAATACGTTGTAGAATTTTCGAATCTTTCCATCTCCATTTCATTATCCAAGACATTCACTGTTAACTTCCGTGGTGGCCAACTCTCCTAATTTCCTACGCCAGAAGATGACAAAGTTTACAAAATATACCAAATGCTTCTTTGGTCATGTCACTTTTTTTTCTTCTCGGTTCTAAATTGATACTGAGAATCATTATTAGGGGGCGGTGATTCACCCGCTTCTCAAAAGAGTGGCTCTAGGAGCAAGAGAAAACAGTGATGTGAGACTTCCAAGAGAGGGGAGGGATTTTGAAAACCCGATATTTGCCTTGTATAAGTACAGTTAGTAGCTCCATCTACGCTTCCAGTCTAGCATCATCCAACCGCAGTGGACTAAATGATAGACCATTGCACCACCCTTATCTACATGGACTCGCTCTATATATGTTCCATATTATGAGGAACATTTAACTTCCAGCGTCCCAGCTTATCTAAATGTTTATTCCTTGGTAAATGTTTTATGAAGTGCCAACCAACAAAGCCATTGGCCTGTCCACAACTGGCATCAACACGGTATTGAGCATAAGGTAGCCCTTAACGCTTTCCTTATGGCTAAAACGTCCATAACTTGTCAACTTCGAATGCCGGCTGATATTTGGTTCACATGAAAGATACATACATTCAGTACTAACAAAGCGCTTTGAAACTAAATATTAGTGAAAAGTGAGGTCGGAGAATGTGATGTATGGTCCAATTGCCATCGTGGTACGCATCCCGTTTAGTAACGGATTATTATCCCTCCATCAAGGATATGCATTTCCACTATATTTAAAATCTACAGCGGTCGTGTTGTCAAGGCCATACTCCGTATTAAATAACTACACTTGCGGGGAGCAGCGCTAATGCCTCTCCTTCTATATCTAACCTAATAAATTTCTTAGGATACTTGTAGTTGTACCCTTAGGCATTGTTGATAGAGCGCAACTATTGATAGCGAACTTAAGATCTTGTGGAGTAAATATCCTGATTGTTCCTAATCTTTGAACATCGGCTCATTCTCGATAGCTGGGCTGTCTGCTGGTGATAGTTCCTGTGGCAGGATGCGAGTTAACCAAGCTGTCAATGTAGCAGCTATGATTTGCCAGTATTGACTATAGCGTGCCTTCTAGCAAGTTGCATGATGCATGACTCTTTAAGTAACAATATAACTAAGGTTCTTTTGGCTTCATTCCTACACAAAAGGGCTGTGTTGAGCAAGCACCTGCAATTTGCTAATTGAAAATCGTACATATCTGCTCATTAGCATCTGTTCCGCTACCTTTACTCTTATTACATTCGTCTTTGGTGCACTACAACTTTTCTTGAAGGATTAGGCTAATAATTTGCGAGGAATGAAGGACTAGATTATATCTTTTTCGTTAGTCTGTGTTACCTACAAGTGCCTATAAATGGCTTTTGCCAACACAAAGGTAGATGCTCTCGGCACCAACGATTGCATTTACTAGCACAAGTAAATCTGCTGTATTCTTTGCTCAATGGTGACTGAGGACTTCAGTGGCAAAGGATAAGTTTGGAAAGCATGCGTAGCAACTGGTGGATAGTCTCAAAAAACTATGAGATATCCATCCCCTTAACAGGAATCTCTTTCTAACGACTTAAAGTCTACACTGCAGGAAATCTGTATATTTGAATCCTAGCTTCAACGAAGATTTCCGTGCTCGTTTTCTACCTACAAGTATTTCCCCACGAGCCGCTTTATTTCGCTTTCTGGGGCATGATAGGACACATCATGCTAAGTACACTCACGATCTCATTGCTGACCATTTTCAACCATCTACTGGCTCCGGAAAATAGGCCATCTGACGGAGCATGAAGCTCTGTAAGTGCGCACGAAGTAAAACCAGCTAACTCACGACCCGTCAGTGACTGCCCCGGCGGATCGCCTCTGCGGAGGGCTTTTATTTGGAAGAGGTTGTAAGACAGGTCAGTTGACTGTAGTCAAGGAAAGTTCCGAACTGGAAAGTGTCTCAATAAATCTCAGACACTGAAGAGGAGAATGATTCAAGAACCTTGAAGCATTGCCCTTCCTCTCTGCTATTCTTAATATCACATGCTAATATAATTACAGGATGCTACCAATGGTCCTCAAGTAGTCAGGCGCGTTATGTTCCTCCCGAGCTTTTGAGGCTCAAAATGATCCAAAGCGTCGTATATATTAAGTTTTCCCTATAAGTAGAATACTAGGATTTGATCTTTATTGCTGCTGGAAAATTCATTCATAAAGAATCACTTTGATCCAAAAACTATGTGATTTGGCCAGCTGATGATTGAGTTATTATGTGATCAGTAGTTAAATAACTGAGGCTTGAAATACTAATCTGATAATTGAGGGAGATGGTCATGCTTATATACACTAGAGCTGGACTATAATTCTAACATAATTATTATTATGTTTTCAAAGCCCTGCCCCCAGGCAAACTTTACATATAATAATATGTGGCTAGTCTTTTGAAGTGATGGTGATTTTTCAATGTTCCGGCGACAGTGAAGCATTCAAGAGTCATTGTTCCAGCAAAGTTCAAACTTTCAAGCTAAAATGTCTGAGATTCCTAGAGACATTCACAGGCAAAAAGCGCTCTGAAAACCTGAGTATTTACAATCTCCATGACCCCGTCTTCATCAGAATCAGGGATATCAATTGCCTGAGCTGATATCAATCTCATCGGAGGAATCTCTAAGATGGATCTGAAACGAATACGTGAAGCTTCCGGCTACTCTTTTCTCTCCGCAAATATATTACCCGTTGCGATTATATTTAAGTAATGGCCGACTCGGAAATCTTGTAGCTGGCAGAGAATTTAAGTTTTTAGTACTTCCCCAGCTATGAAATTGGGTCCGTATTCAGGTCTTATATATTCTCTATACAAGGATATTAGCTGCTGCAGAATCTTCTAACCTGTTAGAGCGAAATAAAATTGTTGCCCTTTCTTCCTCCTTCCTATCCCTCAAGTGTTGCTCATTAGTATTGCTAACTTCATGGAAAGAACCAATCACGGCAGGGAAACTTCTGAAGATCACTATTATATTTACCATCCACGACCCCCACGCTTACGAGCCACGGGTTCTCTAATGGCACTTATCAACTCCCAAAATTTCACAGGGTATGCACAATTCAATAAGGCAGATATAGGCGTCATATACAATGAATTATCAATTCATGGTCATTCTGCTCTCCCTGAATCCCTCTTTTCAAATATCATGTCTCGGCTAATGTCATAGTGGCTTCGATGAGCTGAGGCCGCAGTCTCCTATCTTCTACTGCTCAATTGAAAAGCCAGAGGTTGCATATAGCCTCCAAAGCAACTGGCACAATACAACCACAAAACGACGACGACCATCACTCTTCTATTAGTATCCTTAAGCATTTCTAGAAGCACCATTGGTCAAGAATCCAGATCGTGCAGGCCGATATAGCCGCAATGATGACGTGCATTCTACATTTGCACCCTCGAACCAAATTTTCCACCAACAGAGATTCGATCTGAGACTGAGGGGGAAACGCAAACGATAATAGGTAATGGCTTCTGCGGGTTTCCCTGTTGTTACGGTTGCTATCTACACAAAAATATCCAAAGGAAAATTATCAGCAAGCAATTGATACCCGGCAACATTCGGATGAAGGTAATCGCCCGAGTTATAGATGGGATTTAACTGCGACGCATTATTCGGATCTCTCAAAATAGCGTCGAAGTCGACGACCGCATCAAATGTCCCACTACTTCTGATCCATGTATTTACCCTCTGCCGAGTTTTCTCCCTCTCTGGATCAGAATACGGCTGAATGGATGCTGTGCCGCAAAATGGAGTTATTGTTGCTGCAAACATTGGTATCCCAAGAGCATGTACTCGTGTGACGATCTGCTCATAGGCTTCGATCAGTGCAGTTCCAATACTTTGTTGTGTTGCCGCTGAGGGGTCGGCCACGCCAATGTCATTAACACCTTCGAATATCATGGCATATGCTACACCGGAATGAGAAAGCACATCACGATCTATCCTCCCAAGCGCATTTGGCCCAAGGCCATCTGCAAGAATTCTATTTCCGCCAGCAGCTTGATTAAGGACCGCGATGTTGGATGTTGACGTGTTGCCTTGCATTTTAGCAAGCAATCGATCGGGCCATCTACAGATAGTCAGTGTGAACATTTCGCCGAGTTGAATTGTAAGTACCGATTATTCCCATCTGTCGTACTCTCTCTTCCGTCAGTGATGCTATCACCGACAATTGCAAATGCAGAAGTATTTGTAGGGACGAGAGCCTCGACGGCACTTATGAAATACCTGCAATCATATCAGATCATACCCTAATCCACGAACATCCGACTTACCAATGCTGAAGACTCTGAGTCGATGGATCAGCTAGGTTAGCCGCTGAAACATAATTCCCAGACGAAATAAAGGACGTCGCTCGACTCCCCGGATGCGAGGTTATATCATTGCTCGCCTGGCCTTCAGCTAAATAGATGGTGATAGCAAGTTCTGATTGAGCCAAGACCGTAATGTTGATTGGATCAGAGACTACTAAAGCCCCATTTGGAACGGTAAAGTTAGGACTTCCGCTGAAAGTCACAGTCTTCAAAGTCTGTGTTTGAATCTCCGAAGTTCCACTGGATCCATTGGAAGGAAGTGCTACGGTGACTGCGGTAATTGGAAGGTTATTGATGCCAAAGGCATTGGAGATTCGAAGTCGAATTTGAGGTGCGCCGAGGGACAAGTGTATTGTCTGGCGAACAGTTGAATTAAAAAAGACAGAGTTTGTTCTGTTCTAACGAATGTCAGTTTGTACCTGAACCTGGGAGCGAAAGTTCCTACAAATGGAGGCGAAGGAAGGTTGGTAGGTTCGGTCAGTTGTGGCATACTTGTCCAAATGTCTACCCATTTACTTGTTGAGTCTCTTTGTCCTTTCGTAAGATATGACGGCAATGCTGATGCTCTACGAAGAGCCAGAAGCAAGAGTACAAAATGCACCCATATCTGAGGTGTGGCCATCTTGAGTCTTTGCGAGTAAGGGCTTCAAATTCAAACTTCGATGCGTCCTGTTATCGAGACTTGGCAGGGGATTTTGAAGAGCTGTTCCTGCATAATATATGTTTTTAAACTATTTAGCCTCTTCCACTTTCCTTTACACTCTTAATCGAATTTCATATGCTAGGCAAATTGAAATCAGCCCGGCATATAGCTTGAAGGGAAGGACGTGCTGTTGTCCCCGCTGGATAAACAAAGATGCAGGAACGGGCTCGTCATCCAATATGATCCATTTCGTGTTTTCTTTCCCCGCTCCTCTACTCCTTTCATGAGATCACACGGAACATCCATCTCCACCACCGGCTAAATATGTAGCACCAAAGTTTTCAACTTAATTTCATGGGGCATACGAGGTCAAATCCCTAACATAACAGGTAAATTGTTCCCTCATTTACCTTCGGGTGCTCCACTTGCCTGAATAACGCTGGGTAAATGCAAAAGCAAGGCTCTTTTCTATTATGACTGCCATTGATCCGGAGCTGGCACAGTTATATCTCCTTGAAAATTCGGCATGGAAAAATGATTATCATTGATTGGAAAACATGCTTCTCAAAGTTTGCAAAACATTGCTCAAAGTTTCTTCAGTTGGGGTACTTCTATTAACTTCACTCTCAAAAGCTAGAGTAGTTTCAAATGCCAACACCTCATTAACGCTCTACTTTCAGAATAATTTGAACGCCAGCGACAATGTTAATCACATTGGCTTTACTCTCTTAGATCCATTCTCTCTCAAAGATGCAGTCACAACCTGTTCTTCGCTTGGAGAGTCGTTACTTTCCAGCTCCTCGATCCGAACATACGAATCAGACATCCAGCAAGCCCTTATTTACAATGCCTATGCTGGTCACGCCGCGACCAAATCATATATTATTCTTGGAGGCCAAGTCACGGTTTCAGAAACAGCTAATAGATTAATCTTCAATTCCCATCCCCAAGACGACCCTAAACTTCCAGTTCTCTGCACCCAGTCCAGCAACCAGAACCTACCGGGAAATGCAATCGCAACGCCGGGCAATGAAATCGCTATAGCGTCATCTGGAAATACCTACATCGGATTCAGGAACCAGAAATCATTTCGCTTCCTTGGAATCCCATACGCCGATCCTCCCCAAAGATTCGTCTACTCGACTCCTTACTCCCCTGAAAGCCAAACAATTAATGCCACAGCTTATGGTTCCGAATGCACTCAATCTGGGTCTTCTGGCAGCGAGAATTGTCTATTTCTGAATATCCAGACTCCATATCTTCCTAAGCAAGGCTCAACGAAAGCTCTCCGTCCCGTCCTGTTCTGGATCCATGGCGGTGGTTTTACGGGGCAAGTTGTTCAGGTTTCCTAATTTCCTAGCTTGATGATGATCTGGAACTTGCACGAAGTTTCGGCAAGCTTTCCTCGTTCTCCTAAATTAGGCAACTGCTAACTTTCTGATCTCGATAGTGGAACAGGTGCTGATCCAGGAAGTGATGGAGGTGACCTGGTACGATATTCAGTACTTCATAGTTTCCTTCTTTTGTCTTCATTGGGAAATCGCTAATTTGCCGCTGGACAGGCAAGCAGAGAAGATATCATAGTTGTCACTATTAACTACCGTCTTTCAACACTGGGATTTCTTGCTATTCCTGGAACCAATATCACGGGCAATTATGGCATTGCTGATCAAGTTAATGCCCTAGATGTAGGCGTCCACTATTCATCATATTCTATGTCAATTGCTAATTCCAATAGTGGACTATCAGGAATATCGCCAATTTTGGAGGTGATCCAAATCAAATCACCATCATTGGTGAGTCTGCAGGAGCTGGTTCCGTGAGAGGTACGATTTTCCGGATTTCCTATTTCCCTCCTTTTCTCTTCATTAGGAAATCGCTAACTTTCCGAGTATCGGCAGCTCTGCTGGGTTCACCTCCCGCTATTGGGAAATTTCAGGGAGCTATCACTATGTCAAATTTAGGTGGAGGAGTTGACTTAGGACTGAGTGGTAATTATGCCACGACTTACAGTTCGTATCTCACCATCCCCGAATCATATGCTCTAGCCGGCCAACAGGTACGATAATCAAGACTCCTTATTTCCAACCCCAAATAAGAGATGAAAAGTGGTATGAAGTCCCTTTAGACTCTCGTCCTCCTCAAGAAGTAATGCCTATCCTAAAAGAGGAACATCTCTCCTTATTTTATTATTCTCTCTTAGTTAGGAAACTGCTAACTCCCAGATCTCAGCTGTTTCTCGAAGCCGGCTGCAACCAAACCTCCCTATCTGCGCAAATCTCCTGTCTAAAACAGGTTCCCGCTGAAACGATCGTCGAATTGTCTGTCAATGCACGTTATGTGGTACAAGACGGGCATTATATCAATTCGCCAGAACTGGACGTCATGAATTACAATTCCAGCACAGCTCACATCCCCGTTATATTTGGCAACACAGCTAACGATGGCGCCTCTTTTTGCAGCTTCCCCCCAAGCAGCATAACCTCACTCTCCGAGGGCATCCAAGCCTCCCTCTCCATCACCTCCTACTTCGCCGATTCAATCATTAACAGGTGCGTTGAAACTCTTATTAAATACCACTCAATCTTCAGGCTGATGCCTGCATTATATCCTCGAATTACCAAAATAAAATTGTTTTACTCCTTCCTCTTCAAATCTTCTACATTAGGCAATGACTAGGAGCCTAATCATCAACAGTACACTCTTCCCCTATTACAACACCGGTAATCTAACCCTCGACTCGTTCAACGTTTCCCAACGCGTCGCTACCGACAACCAATTTCGCTGTATTGACCAGGCCACCATCTATGCTGGTGTCATCTCCTCCACTTTCCCTACCGCTTTCTACTACCAAATGGACCGTACAGGCCCTGGATACGACCCCAACCACCTCGGCGGACCCTCGATAGAGCCCGGATATCCATATGGGGATCCAAATTTACCTTATTTCCGCGTCCATGGCTCTGACATGCCGTGGGTATTTGGCAATCTTGACCCGTTGCGAGACGCGGATGATTTATGGTCAATACAGTTATCAACGGCTTACTTTGGAGCGTTTGTGAAGACGGGCAACCCGAATCCGAGTGAGGAGTATTTGTGGAGTAGAGGGTACGAGGTTGTGGTAGAGGGGGTGAGGAGGAGTGGGGTGTGGGGGGAGGTTAGTGGAACCCAGGGCCCGATTAGGCTGTTGGACTGGCCGAGTAGGGAGAGTGGATTTTTAGATGGGGAGCAGTGTTCGTTTCTAAATTATTCGATTAGCTATTATGTTGATAGGTTCCACTGAGAGTGGTATTAAATTAAGCAATTTTATTACATAAAAGGTAAATGTTAATAATCTTCGGGAGAAAGAAGCGGAAGAAGGAGAACGATTACTATGAGCAATGGCTCTCTTGGAAATGGCACTACATTATGGAGCCGCGATTCCGTGCACACGATCATGAGGGTCTGAATAGCCCTCTGGTGAAAAAGGCACTGCTAGTACAAGTACTATGGTTGCGAATCGCGCCGGCAACTAGATGCGGATACAACAAAATGGTAAATCTTCCTAAGAGAGAGTAATATTCAAGGGAGTGGAGTAACATGGTACCATTGGATTGCAAGAGGCCCTCATGATTCAGTGAAGGGACTTCCATACCTGATCGTGGTTCTACGACATTCTCAAGAGCTAAGCGCGTCAAAGAACAAGGGGGGCTAATTGTTGATTGCCGAAAGAGGTGTGGCCTAGCGGTAGTATTTTATATTTTATCTTACATCTAAAACCCATATTATCTAGCCCTCCTACTTTCTTAGACCTCCCTGTTGAGTTTCTTCAATTGCAAGATAATTCTATTCTATTCCAAGCGAATATCAGAAACCAGTTCAACTCGTTGCGCCGTGGCAATCCTCATAAGGTTTGTATCAAGCTCAATCTTTATTTCAACAGCTAGTGCTATGGCGAGAATAGAGAATTCGATCTTCAAGATCAATTTGTCCTCAAAAACTTATCATTCAAGAACTTAAAGCATAATATTGTTCTTGCGGCTTCTTTCCCAGACCACCCAGCTATTTTTATATCAAACTACGACATTTATAGTTTTCTCAAAAAGCAAAGATGCAAGAGTACCTACATTGTCCAGCGTGTCTAGTTTAAGAACTAGATTTTCAATCGCCTGTCTTCTGTCATCCCCAATGACACCTTCAGTAGTCTTCCTCCACTTTGTCAATATTTCCTCATTCGTCAAAGGAGGATCAATTCCTTTCGGCGCACGAACAAGTTCCTGCAAGCTCTCCCCACCAACCAGCTCAATCGTGACTCGCTGATACCATGCCGTAGTAGCATTTTGATCAAAGTCCAAGTTATGCTTGCAATCGATCTTATCCACCAGATCCCAGAGGCTTTCCCGTTCAATCTCCGATGCAGAGAATTGAGCTGGAAGAACTTGCTTGTCGAGAAGCTGCACGGCAGCAGCGAACGAACAGTTCATTTGCGCCCCTGTCGTCGTCAAAGGTTTCTTTACTTTCCAACCTCCCTTTTTGAACGCTGGTCCCGACATCTCCACCGACATATGCTTAATACCATCCAAGGATTCCAATTGCTGTGGATATTTATCTTGTAGTGCCATCACGCAAGAAATAGTGCCATGTGTACCTGCCATAGAGGCAAAGGGCTTGACAATCACGTGATTGATCTCCCACGCTTCTCCAAGTCCATCCGTGACTCTTTGAGGCAGATACTGTGGCTCACGACCATTTCCGTGACTGAAATTGCTTAGGAACCCGCCATAGGGAGTCTCGAGTACTCGTTTGATGCCAATGTAATCGTTTCGCGCCATGAGCGCAGCGAAGAGACCGTTGCGGGCAGCGAAGCCGTGCTGCATGCGTTTTACCATGCTTTCATATTGGGCTGACATGAGACCTCCCGCTTGCGTCTGTTATGCTGTGAGTTATTTTGCTTCATAAATTGAGCTGGGTGACTTACACATGCAATCCCAATAGCATCTTCAATACTATTGGGAGGGAGATCAAGTAGCTTGCAAGCAGCTCCCGCTGCGGCTGCGGGTCCAAAGACTGCTCCGGAATGCCAACCTTGGGAAAGTACATCCCCACCATAGACGCCGAGTCCAACTCTAGGACCAACCTCATATCCTATTATAGCTGAAAGTAAGAACTTAGCTCCAGTTAAAGGTGTGCTCTTGTCCTTGGCAAAATCTACTAAAGCAAATAAAGTAGGGAGAATGATAGAGCTAGAATGAATCGGTGCTCCGGAATGATAGTCGTCCAGTTCAAAGCCTTGAATGAAAGTGCTGTTGAGAAGTGCAGCAGCCAGAGGCCCAACTCTCTTTTTTCAGTATTAGTTAATCCAATTTCCCAAGCAAAAACTTGTTATATATATGGACTTACTTTTTCCCATCCAAAAATGCTACATGCACCCCCTGACTCCATTTCTAAGATCCCCTTTGCAGCTATCTCAGAGGAAGGAAGGTGAGCCCCGAGAAGAGCACATGCGAGGCCATCGAGAATAAGATATTTGACCCTCTCTTGTATATCTTGAGGGATATCATTGAGTTTGAGAGAGTAAATCCATTCACACAGTTGGCCGGTACACCCGTTGGAATCTGTCGGTGGAGCCATTACGGTTGATTTTTGAATTTCTCACTTTGACAGGTCTTAGTAAGGTTGAGAAACTATCTTGCCGGATAATTTATAACATGCAATTCAACCACTTTCCCGTCTGCAGATTCCACTACATACCTGCAGTTCTAGACTTTCTGTAACCCCCTAACTTTAAGATGTCGCCCAATGTCCAGCTGTAGATCTATCAAAGAAAGGCCGGATAACAAGCGAATAAGCTTAAGAAGTGCTGCTAGTCGGGTGAGAAATTGGGACTATTGGGTGGGGGACCTATATTATTGCAAGCTGGCCTTGTTGCATGAGTCCATCACTGCATTCATCAATAGCTGCTCTTGCATACCCAACTATCGGACGCCATCTCTGTCAGCATGTATACTGGTTTTTAGGCTGACCCGAGGTAATAAGATAAGTGAGAGGCGTTTAAGTGAGGGGGTTATGTATAACGATGGGACCGGCTATAGCCGTAATTATTTTATGGACAGATAGAAGGATTAACATAATTTAGGGTGAAATATCTCTAGCTAGCTGTTTTGAGTTTTACTAGCAATAGAGAAGCTGGCTTTTAAAATCAATTATATTTTCTGTTGGGATGAATATAGGTGAAGTGAAGCGGTACAACTTCGGGGAGGATACGATTGGTTCGGCTTTGTGTACCGCTAAGCAACGCCACTATATCATAACATGTGAATAGCCTCCTCCTCACCTTAGCTAGCAAGAACAAGTACAGCAATAAGCATATCACAGAACAAGAACGCATCTGTGCCGTGCTACCTCCTAGTCTGATATCAGCTAGCTGTCTTCGCCGGGTGAACCAACATTTTCAAAAGATACTTATTCAAATTGGTTATTATACGAAACCTCTCATGAAGAAATTGTTTGGTCTAACGAGCCTATCATCGAAAACAAGGTTGTTCGGCATTTTAGATAATAATAGATCTTACGATATCGTACTCAGAACCATAATTACCAGAGCCGATTGAGGATTCCCTCCGCTTTGGTTCCGGCAGCAGTTCCGCTCTTGCTGTTAGGAATTCCCATCATGAAAAGTTGATTTGAAACAAAGGAGCCCTCTGGGTCGGCGGGAGTAAATTTGCGTCCTTTCAGATGGCAATACACCAAAGCTAGAACAACCGACTACCAAAATGTAAGCCTCTGTCAATGCTACTTTAGTCATAGATACCAATAGAGGTGTCGAATACTTGTTCTGAGGGCCCTAGTGCTTTGCCATGGCTCCAGTACTTTCTTTCGAGTCGCAATTGGATTAAAGGAATTTCATTCTGATGAAGTCCTACTCACGTTCGCCGCTAGAGTCCGGATAAAAGCCTCATCCATCGCTTCCGTCTTCCCCATGTAAAGATTTCCTCCTGCACATATAGGTATCTTGCTAGGATCTGATGCAGCCCAGGCTGCCATGCCAGCAACATACATCAAGAAGCATGGAGCATTGAGTCTGTTGGATATCATTAGTGATGGGTTTTGGGCACAAAAATTAGACAGGGGATCGAACGGGTAGGCACTGATTGCTTCTATTACTGAATTAGGGGAGGTTTCAAAGCTTGCAAGGCGCTTCTGGAAGCTGGCTTTTTCTTCTTTGGAAGGTAAATCTGTTGGTGTTTTATTAGTATTCGTTAATTAATGATCGACAATAAATAAGAGCATCGAAGACGTAGTGTGAACACTTACGCCTCCAGATCAACAGAAAGGCAACATCTTCAAAATCGTGATTCTCAATCAAGTAATCGAGTTTGTATTGCCTGTACTGAATTGTGCCGAGGGTTCCATCTCTGTATCGCCAACCATATCAACACGACGATTCCCGAGGAATAGGTTCGAGGAACTTACATATAGCTAACACTTGATTCAAGAACTGCTACATTGCCTAATCCGGGATCCAAAACTTTGAGCCCTTTAGTGTAGCGCTCAATCAGAGAAGCTCCATGTCCTAAGAAAGAATCTAAACAAATTCATTGCTACTGTACAAAGTTTTTCTAGACCAGAAGTGACTTTGGATGCAAAATATCTTGGTAGTACCTTTCATGCTGTGGAATGAATGAAGACTAATTCGAGCCAAGGCGAATTCCATTTAATACCCATCACCATACCGGAAATCGATAAGGTGGACAGCTGCAAATAGATCAGCTCGTCATACGGACCGAGTACTGCAAAGTGCCTCTCAAAAAAACAAAAGAGCATGGTGGCACCAAGGATATGCTGAGTCAGCGAGGTTTACGTGTTAGAGTATATTGCAGCAAAGGTAATTATAATAGAAAATGTCTAATATACGTTACTATAATGCAACGTACCTAAGCGTGAAAGCAAGAGATTAAGCCTAATTAGGCAGATCTTAGGCCTTTAATTAAGGAGTTCGTCACGTGACTCTTGTGTCTGTTACAACACAACCTGAAGCTATACTTTTATGATGTACGATTAAAATAAGTTAATTAAGCTTAAATATCTCTTTATTTCTCACGCGGCTTTATTTATACAAAAGCTAATAAAAGCGCTATTAAGCTATAAGTAATGCATGGCATGCATATAAATAATATATAATTTGTGACGATTTAGCCGGTTTAGCTGGTTTGGGCGTGGATTAGCCAGGAATGTTGTGCATGGCTGAGAGTCGCTTGCTGCTTAGTAAGCTAGCTAACTGGTGGGCTCACAGAAAGGGGGAAATATGACCACAACTCACTCACTCACAGTTGCATATTATGCAAAGAGTGTGACACAATGCGTGTACCAAGGGCAGAAAGACGAAGTGTCAAAGATATAAAAGGACCGAGTATGTCCACTAAGCAATCAAAAGAGCAAATAAACTACCACTGCACTAATAAGTATGGGTTCAAACAGTCAGTCCTACGACAAGATTCTCCTCGACATCGTGGACTATGTCTACAACCGTCCAATTGACAGCAGCCTCGCCTATCAGCGCGCCAGAATTGCGCTTCTCGATAGCCTTGGATGTGCAATTGAGACTTTGAGCAATAGCTCAGAGTGTGTTGCTATGCTTGGGCTAACAATCCCAAATACAACTGTCCCCAATGGCTTTCGACTGCCCGGTACATCGTTCATTATAGATCCAGTTAAGGGGGCTTTCGACCTCGGCGCATTGATACGATATCTCGACCACAATGATGCTTATCCTGGTGCTGAATGGGGTCATCCATCCGATAACCTTGGGGCACTTCTTGCCATTGCAGATTGGCAAAGTCAAATTCGTTTAAGCGGCACAGCCGCTCCCCTTACTCTACGCACCTTGTGGACGGCGCAAATCAAGGCCTATGAGATACAAGGGATCTTCCAGGTCGCCAATGCCTTCAATGAGCATGGGTTAGATCATACCATCTTAGTCAAGGTGGCATCAACAGCTTTGGTTTCCTGGCTCTTGAATCTCTCGCAAGAACAAGCCCTTGCCGCACTCTCGCAAGCTTAGCAAGACAGACACCCTCTCCGGATATTCAGACAATCACCCAATGCTAGACTATGAAAGGGGTGGGCCGGAGCGACGCTTGCATGCGGGCGGTTCACTTGAACCTCTTGACCTTGTCGGGTCAACCTGGGTCTCCCTCCGTGCTGACAGCGCCGAGATGGGGCTTTTACGACGCTCTGTTCGGAAGCAAGAATCTCAAGCTTCCAACTCCCTTTGGCAGCCTTATCATGGAAACTGTGTTTTTCAAGCTGATCCCAGCTGAGGGTCATGCAATCAGTGCTGCAGAAGCTGCAGCTGAGATTGCCCGCCAGCTTAGCGAGAAAGGCCTCAAGGCAGACAAAGACATCAAAACGATACACATTCGAACACAAAAAGCAGCGATGACAATTATCAACAAGCAGGGGCCGCTCCGCATTGCAGCCGACCGGGACCATTGTCTGCAATTCATAGTCGCAGTGATTCTCCTGAAGGGCGCTGTGATCGATACGGCCGACTACGCAGACGAATCACCGTGGGCTACTGATGAACGTGTTGATGCACTGAGAGCGAAGATGATCGTACGAGAGGATGAGCATTTTACTCGCGATTATCACGATCCAAAAGTGCGTAGTGGCGCAAACGCCATTCTTGTAGAACTGGTAGACAAAGACGAGGCTGGAAAGGATTCGCTGCCGGAAGTGGTTGTGGAGTTTCCCATTGGCCATCCAAAGCGGGAAGATTCCTAGATAAATTCCGTTCCAATATGAGGTCTAAGTTTGATAGCGCGGAAGTTGACCATATCCTCGAGGCTGTGGAGGATGGAGATTTACCTGTCCATGAATTCGTTGACCTGTTTGTTCGTTAATAGTCAGAAACTGAGCATGTACCTTCTAGCCTCAACAATACCTTCAAAATTATTTAGCTGGAGGCTGTAGAGCATTTAAAATTCATCCGAAGTTACCTTCATTTAACATTTCAAGGTGTTAAAGTCTAATCTGAATGATTAGTGGTGATTGATACCTAGATACTCGCTACAACAGCTAGAAGGATGGTAAAACCATGAATTAGACTACTACCTATGGTTTGAAAAGAGCCTTGCTTTATAAGAATTCCACTAAAAAGAAAATTCTTCTTTCCTTTTCACCCTGAAAAAATCTGTTTTGCTTTTCCCAGCCCTCATCCAGCTTTACTCCGCGTTCCCTCTCCCGAATCTCTTCCTCGTCATACCCCGCCGACACCTTGACCTTTATGCCAAGTCTTGCAGCTGTCCGTTCCCAAAGATCAATCATGATCTCTTGACTATGACGGAATGCAGTCTTATATTCTCCAGGCTCGCACATTGGAGGTTTCAGCACCATCTCTCCTGGCTCAATTGTTCCTGTATTCACTCCGATGACCATAGAGCCCGCTTGTGGTCGTAGAAGCTTGAGGACGTTTTCGCATACTTGCTCGGCATCGACGAGGTTGTAGAGATGGAGAAACATAAACAAGGTTACTACTGACCACCTGCATGCCATTGTAAAGTTAGCCTTCCAGTTGCCTAGAATAGCGAGTGATTGGTAAATAAGAAGTGTAAGAGAAGAAAAAGGACTTACGAGCCAGCAGTCTTACCAAGTGAGCTTGTGGCATCACCAACCTTGAAGATATCGCCCACGATGAAATGACCAGGAGTAAAGCGATCTTCGTCCTTGAATAAAGCGTGTCCAACTCCCTCGAAGGCTGGGAAAATATCTGAACCGTATAGAGCAGAAGTTGGAACGCCGTCGTGAGCAAGAGCCCGGAGATCTTGGCCAACACAAGTTCCAAGATCAAGAAGTTTTGGGGGGGTGTCAGTCTTGGCTTTCAAAAATTCAAGCAACTTTAGATATTGTGGGTGGCCTAGAAAGGACCTGGATTAGTGCAAGAAATGGTGGCGATCCTGACTTTACTTACGAGAAAGGCCGAAGACGACGAACCAGAATTCACCGATGCAAGGCCATGGAAAGACATCCCAGGCAAGGTCGCGCTTCAATGATATGAGCTCAGAAGAGAAGGGATAGCTGGAGGAATACGTACAATCTTGTAAGTATGTGATTCGATTTCATCTGCAGGAATATGGCTATATTCTTCCAGTATCTTGCGGCCCTTGTCGTTGAGTTTGCACCGATACTTGCATTGTACCATGGAAGCTTTCTAGATCGAAGGGTATGGTCCTTTGGAACGCTGAGTAACTGTTCTGCTGTAGGCATGATTACTTTGTAGGCTTCTGAAGAAGAGAAATTTGGAAGTGGAATTTGAGAAATGACGATGACTACTGGAGTTTGAAAACTAGTGACTTCAGATCCTCGTGCATGCTTACGTAGCCTCTTACCCAAGCGACAACCCTCTAATAGGTGTTCTCTGAACTAGAATATTATTACACAGATAGTGTCGGTTTACTGATAAACCGTTCGAATTCTTCGAATCTACCACGTAGCACACGGGTCACGACTTATTGCGTGGCTCGATGCTTTTGTGATGGTTTT